>OY720347.1:4633808-4926701 GCA_963082975.1 Labia minor | reverse complement strand
ATGAAAAAAATTATGATATCAATGAAATATGAATCAAATCGAATATAGAATCAAAAATGGAAGGAAATGATATATAATAAATAAATTTTACATTTCTATTTAAAAAAGTAACTTTTTGAGTGAAATAATTTGAGAAATTCTGTTTTTTTCTATGAAATCAATGAAAAAAATTATGATATCGATAAAATATGAATTAATTCTTGATTAGGACCAGAAATGGAAGAGAATGATATATAATAAATAAATTTTGCATTTCTATTTAAAAAAGTAGATTTTTGCGTGAAAAAATATAACAAATTGAGGTTTTTTCGATGAAATCAATGAAAAAAATTATGATATCGATAAAATATGAATTAATTCTTGATTAGGACCAGAAATGGAAGAGAATGATATATAATAAATAAATTTTACATTTCTATTTAAAAAAGTAGCTTTTTGAGTGAAATAATATGAGAAATTCTGTTTTTTTCTATGAAATTAATGAAAAAAATTATGATATCGATAAAATATGAATTAATTCTTGATTAGGACCAGAAATGGAAGAGAATGATATATAATAAATAAATTTTAAATTTCTATTTAAAAAAGTAGATTTTTGCGTGAAATAATATTACAAATTGAGGTTTTTTCGATGAAATTAATGAAAAAAATTATGATATCAATGAAATATGAATCAAATCGAATATAGAATCAAAAATGGAAGGAAATGATATATAATAAATAAATTTTACATTTCTATTTAAAAAAGTAACTTTTTGAGTGAAATAATATGAGAAATTCTGTTTTTTTCTATGAAATCAATGAAAAAAATTATGATATCGATAAAATATGAATTAATTCTTGACTAGGACCAGAAATGGAAGAGAATGATATATAATAAATAAATTTTACATTTCTATTTAAAAAAGTAACTTTTTGAGTGAAATAATATGAGAAATTCTGTTTTGTTTTATGAAATCAATGAAAAAAATTATGATATCGATAAAATATGAATTAATTCTTGATTAGGACCAGAAATGGAAGAGAATGATATATAATAAATAAATTTTACATTTCTATTTAAAAAAGTAGATTTTTGCGTGAAATAATATTACAAATTGAGGTTTTTTCGATGAAATTAATGAAAAAAATTATGATATCAATGAAATATGAATCAAATCGAATATAGAATCAAAAATGGAAGGAAATGATATATAATAAATAAATTTTACATTTCTATTTAAATAAGTAGCTTTTTGCGTGAAATAATATGAGAAATTCTGTTTTTTTCTATGAAATCAATGAAAAAAATTATGATATCGATAAAATATGAATTAATTCTTGATTAGGACCAGAAATGGAAGAGAATGATATATAATAAATAAATTTTACATTTCTATTTAAAAAAGTAGATTTTTGCGTGAAAAAATATAACAAATTGAGGTTTTTTCGATGAAATTAATGAAAAAAATTATGATATCGATAAAATATGAATTAATTCTTGATTAGGACCAGAAATGGAAGAGAATGATATATAATAAATAAATTTTACATTTCTATTTAAATAAGTAGCTTTTTGCGTGAAATAATATGAGAAATTCTGTTTTTTCTATGAAATCAATGAAAAAAATTATGATATCGATAAAATATGAATTAATTCTTGATTAGGACCAGAAATGGAAGAGAATGATATATAATAAGTAAATTTTACATTTCTATTTAAAAAAGTAGCTTTTTGCGTGAAAAAATATAACAAATTGAGGTTTTTTCGATGAAATTAATGAAAAAAATTATGATATCGATAAAATATGAATTAATTCTTGATTAGGACCAGAAATGGAAGAGAATGATATATAATAAGTAAATTTTGCATTTCTATTTAAAAAAATAGATTTTTGCGTGAAATAATATTACAAATTAAGGGTTTTTCTATGAAATTAATGAAAAAAATTATGATATCGATAAAATATGAATTAATTCTTGATTAGGACCAGAAATGGAAGAGAATGATATATAATAAATAAATTTTACATTGCTATTTAAAAAAGTAGCTTTTTGCGTGAAAAAATATAACAAATTAAGGTTTTTTCGATGAAATTAATGAAAAAAATTATGATATCGATAAAATATGAATTACTTCTTGATTAGGACCAAAAATGGAAGAGAATGATATATAATAAATAAATTTTACATTTCTATTTAAAAAAGTAGCTTTTTTAGTGAAATAATATGAGAAATTCTGTTTTGTTCTATGAAATCAATGAAAAAAATTATGATATCGATAAAATATGAATTAATTCTTGATTAGGACCAGAAATGGAAGAGAATGATATATAATAAATAAATTTTACATTTCTATTTAAAAAAGTAGATTTTTGCGTGAAAAAATATAACAAATTGAGGTTTTTTCGATGAAATTAATGAAAAAAATTATGATATCGATAAAATATGAATTAATTCTTGATTAGGACCAGAAATGGAAGAGAATGATATATAATAAGTAAATTTTGCATTTCTATTTAAAAAAATAGATTTTTGCGTGAAATAATATTACAAATTAAGGGTTTTTCTATGAAATTAATGAAAAAAATTATGATATCGATAAAATATGAATTAATTCTTGATTAGGACCAGAAATGGAAGAGAATGATATATAATAAATAAATTTTACATTGCTATTTAAAAAAGTAGCTTTTTGCGTGAAAAAATATAACAAATTAAGGTTTTTTCGATGAAATTAATGAAAAAAATTATGATATCGATAAAATATGAATTACTTCTTGATTAGGACCAAAAATGGAAGAGAATGATATATAATAAATAAATTTTACATTTCTATTTAAAAAAGTAGCTTTTTTAGTGAAATAATATGAGAAATTCTGTTTTGTTCTATGAAATCAATGAAAAAAATTATGATATCGATAAAATATGAATTAATTCTTGATTAGGACCAGAAATGGAAGAGAATGATATATAATAAATAAATTTTACATTTCTATTTAAAAAAGTAGATTTTTGCGTGAAATAATATTACAAATTGAGGTTTTTTCGATGAAATTAATGAAAAAAATTATGATATCAATGAAATATGAATCAAATCGAATATAGAATCAAAAATGGAAGGAAATGATATATAATAAATAAATTTTACATTTCTATTTAAAAAAGTAACTTTTTGAGTGAAATAATTTGAGAAATTCTGTTTTTTTCTATGAAATCAATGAAAAAAATTATGATATCGATAAAATATGAATTAATTCTTGATTAGGACCAGAAATGGAAGAGAATGATATATAATAAATAAATTTTGCATTTCTATTTAAAAAAGTAGATTTTTGCGTGAAAAAATATAACAAATTGAGGTTTTTTCGATGAAATCAATGAAAAAAATTATGATATCGATAAAATATGAATTAATTCTTGATTAGGACCAGAAATGGAAGAGAATGATATATAATAAATAAATTTTACATTTCTATTTAAAAAAGTAGCTTTTTGAGTGAAATAATATGAGAAATTCTGTTTTTTTCTATGAAATTAATGAAAAAAATTATGATATCGATAAAATATGAATTAATTCTTGATTAGGACCAGAAATGGAAGAGAATGATATATAATAAATAAATTTTAAATTTCTATTTAAAAAAGTAGATTTTTGCGTGAAATAATATTACAAATTGAGGTTTTTTCGATGAAATTAATGAAAAAAATTATGATATCAATGAAATATGAATCAAATCGAATATAGAATCAAAAATGGAAGGAAATGATATATAATAAATAAATTTTACATTTCTATTTAAAAAAGTAACTTTTTGAGTGAAATAATATGAGAAATTCTGTTTTTTTCTATGAAATCAATGAAAAAAATTATGATATCGATAAAATATGAATTAATTCTTGACTAGGACCAGAAATGGAAGAGAATGATATATAATAAATAAATTTTACATTTCTATTTAAAAAAGTAACTTTTTGAGTGAAATAATATGAGAAATTCTGTTTTGTTTTATGAAATCAATGAAAAAAATTATGATATCGATAAAATATGAATTAATTCTTGATTAGGACCAGAAATGGAAGAGAATGATATATAATAAATAAATTTTACATTTCTATTTAAAAAAGTAGATTTTTGCGTGAAATAATATTACAAATTGAGGTTTTTTCGATGAAATTAATGAAAAAAATTATGATATCAATGAAATATGAATCAAATCGAATATAGAATCAAAAATGGAAGGAAATGATATATAATAAATAAATTTTACATTTCTATTTAAATAAGTAGCTTTTTGCGTGAAATAATATGAGAAATTCTGTTTTTTTCTATGAAATCAATGAAAAAAATTATGATATCGATAAAATATGAATTAATTCTTGATTAGGACCAGAAATGGAAGAGAATGATATATAATAAATAAATTTTACATTTCTATTTAAAAAAGTAGATTTTTGCGTGAAAAAATATAACAAATTGAGGTTTTTTCGATGAAATTAATGAAAAAAATTATGATATCGATAAAATATGAATTAATTCTTGATTAGGACCAGAAATGGAAGAGAATGATATATAATAAATAAATTTTACATTTCTATTTAAATAAGTAGCTTTTTGCGTGAAATAATATGAGAAATTCTGTTTTTTTCTATGAAATCAATGAAAAAAATTATGATATCGATAAAATATGAATTAATTCTTGATTAGGACCAGAAATGGAAGAGAATGATATATAATAAGTAAATTTTACATTTCTATTTAAAAAAGTAGCTTTTTGCGTGAAAAAATATAACAAATTGAGGTTTTTTCGATGAAATTAATGAAAAAAATTATGATATCGATAAAATATGAATTAATTCTTGATTAGGACCAGAAATGGAAGAGAATGATATATAATAAATAAATTTTACATTTCTATTTAAAAAAGTAACTTTTTGAGTGAAATAATATGAGAAATTCTGTTTTTTTCTATGAAATCAATGAAAAAAATTATGATATCGTTAAAATATGAATTAATTCTTGATTAGGACCAGAAATGGAAGAGAATGATATATAATAAGTAAATTTTGCATTTCTATTTAAAAAAATAGATTTTTGCGTGAAATAATATTACAAATTAAGGGTTTTTCTATGAAATTAATGAAAAAAATTATGATATCGATAAAATATGAATTAATTCTTGATTAGGACCAGAAATGGAAGAGAATGATATATAATAAATAAATTTTACATTGCTATTTAAAAAAGTAGCTTTTTGCGTGAAAAAATATAACAAATTAAGGTTTTTTCGATGAAATTAATGAAAAAAATTATGATATCGATAAAATATGAATTACTTCTTGATTAGGACCAAAAATGGAAGAGAATGATATATAATAAATAAATTTTACATTTCTATTTAAAAAAGTAGCTTTTTTAGTGAAATAATATGAGAAATTCTGTTTTGTTCTATGAAATCAATGAAAAAAATTATGATATCGATAAAATATGAATTAATTCTTGATTAGGACCAGAAATGGAAGAGAATGATATATAATAAATAAATTTTACATTTCTATTTAAAAAAGTAGATTTTTGCGTGAAATAATATTACAAATTGAGGTTTTTTCGATGAAATTAATGAAAAAAATTATGATATCAATGAAATATGAATCAAATCGAATATAGAATCAAAAATGGAAGGAAATGATATATAATAAATAAATTTTACATTTCTATTTAAAAAAGTAACTTTTTGAGTGAAATAATATGAGAAATTCTGTTTTTTTCTATGAAATCAATGAAAAAAATTATGATATCGATAAATTATGAATTAATTCTTGATTAGGACCAGAAATGGAAGAGAATGATATATAATAAATAAATTTTGCATTTCTATTTAAAAAAGTAGATTTTTGCGTGAAAAAATATAACAAATTGAGGTTTTTTCGATGAAATCAATGAAAAAAATTATGATATCGATAAAATATGAATTAATTCTTGATTAGGACCAGAAATGGAAGAGAATGATATATAATAAATAAATTTTACATTTCTATTTAAAAAAGTAGCTTTTTGAGTGAAATAATATGAGAAATTCTGTTTTTTTCTATGAAATTAATGAAAAAAATTATGATATCGATAAAATATGAATTAATTCTTGATTAGGACCAGAAATGGAAGAGAATGATATATAATAAATAAATTTTAAATTTCTATTTAAAAAAGTAGATTTTTGCGTGAAATAATATTACAAATTGAGGTTTTTTCGATGAAATTAATGAAAAAAATTATGATATCAATGAAATATGAATCAAATCGAATATAGAATCAAAAATGGAAGGAAATGATATATAATAAATAAATTTTACATTTCTATTTAAAAAAGTAACTTTTTGAGTGAAATAATATGAGAAATTCTGTTTTGTTTTATGAAATCTATGAAAAAAATTATGATATCGATAAAATATGAATTAATTCTTGATTAGGACCAGAAATGGAAGAGAATGATATATAATAAATAAATTTTACATTTCTATTTAAAAAAGTAGATTTTTGCGTGAAATAATATTACAAATTGAGGTTTTTTCGATGAAATTAATAAAAAAAATTATGATATCAATGAAATATGAATCAAATCGAATATAGAATCAAAAATGGAAGGAAATGATATATAATAAATAAATTTTACATTTCTATTTAAATAAGTAGCTTTTTGCGTGAAATAATATGAGAAATTCTGTTTTTTTCTATGAAATCAATGAAAAAAATTATGATATCGATAAAATATGAATTAATTCTTGATTAGGACCAGAAATGGAAGAGAATGATATATAATAAATAAATTTTACATTTCTATTTAAAAAAGTAGATTTTTGCGTGAAAAAATATAACAAATTGAGGTTTTTTCGATGAAATTAATGAAAAAAATTATGATATCGATAAAATATGAATTAATTCTTGATTAGGACCAGAAATGGAAGAGAATGATATATAATAAATAAATTTTACATTTCTATTTAAATAAGTAGCTTTTTGCGTGAAATAATATGAGAAATTCTGTTTTTTTCTATGAAATCAATGAAAAAAATTATGATATCGATAAAATATGAATTAATTCTTGATTAGGACCAGAAATGGAAGAGAATGATATATAATAAGTAAATTTTACATTTCTATTTAAAAAAGTAGCTTTTTGCGTGAAAAAATATAACAAATTGAGGTTTTTTCGATGAAATTAATGAAAAAAATTATGATATCGATAAAATATGAATTAATTCTTGATTAGGACCAGAAATGGAAGAGAATGATATATAATAAATAAATTTTACATTTCTATTTAAAAAAGTAACTTTTTGAGTGAAATAATATGAGAAATTCTGTTTTTTTCTATGAAATCAATGAAAAAAATTATGATATCGTTAAAATATGAATTAATTCTTGATTAGGACCAGAAATGGAAGAGAATGATATATAATAAGTAAATTTTGCATTTCTATTTAAAAAAATAGATTTTTGCGTGAAATAATATTACAAATTAAGGGTTTTTCTATGAAATTAATGAAAAAAATTATGATATCGATAAAATATGAATTAATTCTTGATTAGGACCAGAAATGGAAGAGAATGATATATAATAAATAAATTTTACATTTCTATTTAAAAAAGTAGCTTTTTGCGTGAAAAAATATAACAAATTGAGGTTTTTTCGATGAAATTAATGAAAAAAATTATGATATCGATAAAATATGAATTAATTCTTGATTAGGACCAGAAATGGAAGAGAATGATATATAATAAATAAATTTTACATTTCTATTTAAATAAGTAGCTTTTTGCGTGAAATAATATGAGAAATTCTGTTTTTTTCTATGAAATCAATGAAAAAAATTATGATATCGATAAAATATGAATTAATTCTTGATTAGGACCAGAAATGGAAGAGAATGATATATAATAAGTAAATTTTACATTTCTATTTAAAAAAGTAGCTTTTTGCGTGAAAAAATATAACAAATTGAGGGTTTTTCGATGAAATTAATGAAAAAAATTATGATATCGATAAAATATGAATTAATTCTTGATTAGGACCAGAAATGGAAGAGAATGATATATAATAAATAAATTTTACATTTCTATTTAAAAAAGTAACTTTTTGAGTGAAATAATATGAGAAATTCTGTTTTTTTCTATGAAATCAATGAAAAAAATTATGATATCGTTAAAATATGAATTAATTCTTGATTAGGACCAGAAATGGAAGAGAATGATATATAATAAGTAAATTTTGCATTTCTATTTAAAAAAATAGATTTTTGCGTGAAATAATATTACAAATTAAGGGTTTTTCTATGAAATTAATGAAAAAAATTATGATATCGATAAAATATGAATTAATTCTTGATTAGGACCAGAAATGGAAGAGAATGATATATAATAAATAAATTTTACATTTCTATTTAAAAAAGTAGCTTTTTGCGTGAAAAAATATAACAAATTGAGGTTTTTTCGATGAAATTAATGAAAAAAATTATGATATCGATAAAATATGAATTAATTCTTGATTAGGACCAGAAATGGAAGAGAATGATATATAATAAATAAATTTTACATTTCTATTTAAAAAAGTAACTTTTTGAGTGAAATAATATGAGAAATTCTGTTTTGTTCTATGAAATCAATGAAAAAAATTATGATATCGATAAAATATGAATTAATTCTTGATTAGGACCAGAAATGGAAGAGAATGATATATAATAAATAAATTTTACATTTCTATTTAAAAAAGTAGATTTTTGCGTGAAATAATATTACAAATTGAGGTTTTTTCGATGAAATTAATGAAAAAAATTATGATATCAATGAAATATGAATCAAATCGAATATAGAATCAAAAATGGAAGGAAATGATATATAATAAATAAATTTTACATTTCTATTTAAAAAAGTAACTTTTTGAGTGAAATAATATGAGAAATTCTGTTTTTTTCTATGAAATCAATGAAAAAAATTATGATATCGATAAAATATGAATTAATTCTTGACTAGGACCAGAAATGGAAGAGAATGATATATAATAAATAAATTTTACATTTCTATTTAAAAAAGTAACTTTTTGAGTGAAATAATATGAGAAATTCTGTTTTGTTTTATGAAATCAATGAAAAAAATTATGATATCGATAAAATATGAATTAATTCTTGATTAGGACCAGAAATGGAAGAGAATGATATATAATAAATAAATTTTACATTTCTATTTAAAAAAGTAGATTTTTGCGTGAAATAATATTACAAATTGAGTTTTTTTCGATGAAATTAATGAAAAAAATTATGATATCAATGAAATATGAATCAAATCGAATATAGAATCAAAAATGGAAGGAAATGATATATAATAAATAAATTTTACATTTCTATTTAAATAAGTAGCTTTTTGCGTGAAATAATATGAGAAATTCTGTTTTTTTCTATGAAATCAATGAAAAAAATTATGATATCGATAAAATATGAATTAATTCTTGATTAGGACCAGAAATGGAAGAGAATGATATATAATAAATAAATTTTACATTTCTATTTAAAAAAGTAGATTTTTGCGTGAAAAAATATAACAAATTGAGGTTTTTTCGATGAAATTAATGAAAAAAATTATGATATCGATAAAATATGAATTAATTCTTGATTAGGACCAGAAATGGAAGAGAATGATATATAATAAATAAATTTTACATTTCTATTTAAATAAGTAGCTTTTTGCGTGAAATAATATGAGAAATTCTGTTTTTTTCTATGAAATCAATGAAAAAAATTATGATATCGATAAAATATGAATTAATTCTTGATTAGGACCAGAAATGGAAGAGAATGATATATAATAAGTAAATTTTACATTTCTATTTAAAAAAGTAGCTTTTTGCGTGAAAAAATATAACAAATTGAGGTTTTTTCGATGAAATTAATGAAAAAAATTATGATATCGATAAAATATGAATTAATTCTTGATTAGGACCAGAAATGGAAGAGAATGATATATAATAAATAAATTTTACATTTCTATTTAAAAAAGTAACTTTTTGAGTGAAATAATATGAGAAATTCTGTTTTTTTCTATGAAATCAATGAAAAAAATTATGATATCGTTAAAATATGAATTAATTCTTGATTAGGACCAGAAATGGAAGAGAATGATATATAATAAGTAAATTTTGCATTTCTATTTAAAAAAATAGATTTTTGCGTGAAATAATATTACAAATTAAGGGTTTTTCTATGAAATTAATGAAAAAAATTATGATATCGATAAAATATGAATTAATTCTTGATTAGGACCAGAAATGGAAGAGAATGATATATAATAAATAAATTTTACATTGCTATTTAAAAAAGTAGCTTTTTGCGTGAAAAAATATAACAAATTAAGGTTTTTTCGATGAAATTAATGAAAAAAATTATGATATCGATAAAATATGAATTACTTCTTGATTAGGACCAAAAATGGAAGAGAATGATATATAATAAATAAATTTTACATTTCTATTTAAAAAAGTAGCTTTTTTAGTGAAATAATATGAGAAATTCTGTTTTGTTCTATGAAATCAATGAAAAAAATTATGATATCGATAAAATATGAATTAATTCTTGATTAGGACCAGAAATGGAAGAGAATGATATATAATAAATAAATTTTACATTTCTATTTAAAAAAGTAGATTTTTGCGTGAAATAATATTACAAATTGAGGTTTTTTCGATGAAATTAATGAAAAAAATTATGATATCAATGAAATATGAATCAAATCGAATATAGAATCAAAAATGGAAGGAAATGATATATAATAAATAAATTTTACATTTCTATTTAAAAAAGTAACTTTTTGAGTGAAATAATATGAGAAATTCTGTTTTTTTCTATGAAATCAATGAAAAAAATTATGATATCGATAAAATATGAATTAATTCTTGATTAGGACCAGAAATGGAAGAGAATGATATATAATAAGTAAATTTTACATTTCTATTTAAAAAAGTAGCTTTTTGCGTGAAAAAATATAACAAATTGAGGTTTTTTCGATGAAATTAATGAAAAAAATTATGATATCGATAAAATATGAATTAATTCTTGATTAGGACCAGAAATGGAAGAGAATGATATATAATAAATAAATTTTACATTTCTATTTAAAAAAGTAACTTTTTGAGTGAAATAATATGAGAAATTCTGTTTTTTTCTATGAAATCAATGAAAAAAATTATGATATCGTTAAAATATGAATTAATTCTTGATTAGGACCAGAAATGGAAGAGAATGATATATAATAAGTAAATTTTGCATTTCTATTTAAAAAAATAGATTTTTGCGTGAAATAATATTACAAATTAAGGGTTTTTCTATGAAATTAATGAAAAAAATTATGATATCGATAAAATATGAATTAATTCTTGATTAGGACCAGAAATGGAAGAGAATGATATATAATAAATAAATTTTACATTGCTATTTAAAAAAGTAGCTTTTTGCGTGAAAAAATATAACAAATTAAGGTTTTTTCGATGAAATTAATGAAAAAAATTATGATATCGATAAAATATGAATTACTTCTTGATTAGGACCAAAAATGGAAGAGAATGATATATAATAAATAAATTTTACATTTCTATTTAAAAAAGTAGCTTTTTTAGTGAAATAATATGAGAAATTCTGTTTTGTTCTATGAAATCAATGAAAAAAATTATGATATCGATAAAATATGAATTAATTCTTGATTAGGACCAGAAATGGAAGAGAATGATATATAATAAATAAATTTTACATTTCTATTTAAAAAAGTAGATTTTTGCGTGAAATAATATTACAAATTGAGGTTTTTTCGATGAAATTAATGAAAAAAATTATGATATCAATGAAATATGAATCAAATCGAATATAGAATCAAAAATGGAAGGAAATGATATATAATAAATAAATTTTACATTTCTATTTAAAAAAGTAACTTTTTGAGTGAAATAATATGAGAAATTCTGTTTTTTTCTATGAAATCAATGAAAAAAATTATGATATCGATAAATTATGAATTAATTCTTGATTAGGACCAGAAATGGAAGAGAATGATATATAATAAATAAATTTTGCATTTCTATTTAAAAAAGTAGATTTTTGCGTGAAAAAATATAACAAATTGAGGTTTTTTCGATGAAATCAATGAAAAAAATTATGATATCGATAAAATATGAATTAATTCTTGATTAGGACCAGAAATGGAAGAGAATGATATATAATAAATAAATTTTACATTTCTATTTAAAAAAGTAGCTTTTTGAGTGAAATAATATGAGAAATTCTGTTTTTTTCTATGAAATTAATGAAAAAAATTATGATATCGATAAAATATGAATTAATTCTTGATTAGGACCAGAAATGGAAGAGAATGATATATAATAAATAAATTTTAAATTTCTATTTAAAAAAGTAGATTTTTGCGTGAAATAATATTACAAATTGAGGTTTTTTCGATGAAATTAATGAAAAAAATTATGATATCAATGAAATATGAATCAAATCGAATATAGAATCAAAAATGGAAGGAAATGATATATAATAAATAAATTTTACATTTCTATTTAAAAAAGTAACTTTTTGAGTGAAATAATATGAGAAATTCTGTTTTGTTTTATGAAATCTATGAAAAAAATTATGATATCGATAAAATATGAATTAATTCTTGATTAGGACCAGAAATGGAAGAGAATGATATATAATAAATAAATTTTACATTTCTATTTAAAAAAGTAGATTTTTGCGTGAAATAATATTACAAATTGAGGTTTTTTCGATGAAATTAATAAAAAAAATTATGATATCAATGAAATATGAATCAAATCGAATATAGAATCAAAAATGGAAGGAAATGATATATAATAAATAAATTTTACATTTCTATTTAAATAAGTAGCTTTTTGCGTGAAATAATATGAGAAATTCTGTTTTTTTCTATGAAATCAATGAAAAAAATTATGATATCGATAAAATATGAATTAATTCTTGATTAGGACCAGAAATGGAAGAGAATGATATATAATAAATAAATTTTACATTTCTATTTAAAAAAGTAGATTTTTGCGTGAAAAAATATAACAAATTGAGGTTTTTTCGATGAAATTAATGAAAAAAATTATGATATCGATAAAATATGAATTAATTCTTGATTAGGACCAGAAATGGAAGAGAATGATATATAATAAATAAATTTTACATTTCTATTTAAAAAAGTAGATTTTTGCGTGAAAAAATATAACAAATTGAGGTTTTTTCGATGAAATTAATGAAAAAAATTATGATATCGATAAAATATGAATTAATTCTTGATTAGGACCAGAAATGGAAGAGAATGATATATAATAAATAAATTTTACATTTCTATTTAAATAAGTAGCTTTTTGCGTGAAATAATATGAGAAATTCTGTTTTTTTCTATGAAATCAATGAAAAAAATTATGATATCGATAAAATATGAATTAATTCTTGATTAGGACCAGAAATGGAAGAGAATGATATATAATAAATAAATTTTACATTTCTATTTAAAAAAGTAGATTTTTGCGTGAAATAATATGAGAAATTCTGTTTTTTTCTATGAAATCAATGAAAAAAATTATGATATCGATAAAATATGAATTAATTCTTGATTAGGACCAGAAATGGAAGAGAATGATATATAATAAATAAATTTTACATTTCTATTTAAAAAAGTAGATTTTTGCGTGAAAAAATATAACAAATTGAGGTTTTTTCTATGAAATCAATGAAAAAAATTATGATATCGATAAAATATGAATTAATTCTTGATTAGGACCAGAAATGGAAGAGAATGATATATAATAAGTAAATTTTACATTTCTATTTAAAAAAGTAGCTTTTTGCGTGAAAAAATATAACAAATTGAGGTTTTTTCGATGAAATTAATGAAAAAAATTATGATATCGATAAAATATGAATTAATTCTTGATTAGGACCAGAAATGGAAGAGAATGATATATAATAAATAAATTTTTCATTTCTATTTAAAAAAGTAACTTTTTGAGTGAAATAATATGAGAAATTCTGTTTTTTTCTATGAAATCAATGAAAAAAATTATGATATCGTTAAAATATGAATTAATTCTTGATTAGGACCAGAAATGGAAGAGAATGATATATAATAAGTAAATTTTGCATTTCTATTTAAAAAAATAGATTTTTGCGTGAAATAATATTACAAATTAAGGGTTTTTCTATGAAATTAATGAAAAAAATTATGATATCGATAAAATATGAATTAATTCTTGATTAGGACCAGAAATGGAAGAGAATGATATATAATAAATAAATTTTACATTTCTATTTAAAAAAGTAGCTTTTTGCGTGAAAAAATATAACAAATTGAGGTTTTTTCGATGAAATTAATGAAAAAAATTATGATATCGATAAAATATGAATTAATTCTTGATTAGGACCAGAAATGGAAGAGAATGATATATAATAAATAAATTTTACATTTCTATTTAAAAAAGTAACTTTTTGAGTGAAATAATATGAGAAATTCTGTTTTGTTCTATGAAATCAATGAAAAAAATTATGATATCGATAAAATATGAATTAATTCTTGATTAGGACCAGAAATGGAAGAGAATGATATATAATAAATAAATTTTACATTTCTATTTAAAAAAGTAGATTTTTGCGTGAAATAATATTACAAATTGAGGTTTTTTCGATGAAATTAATGAAAAAAATTATGATATCAATGAAATATGAATCAAATCGAATATAGAATCAAAAATGGAAGGAAATGATATATAATAAATAAATTTTACATTTCTATTTAAAAAAGTAACTTTTTGAGTGAAATAATATGAGAAATTCTGTTTTTTTCTATGAAATCAATGAAAAAAATTATGATATCGATAAAATATGAATTAATTCTTGACTAGGACCAGAAATGGAAGAGAATGATATATAATAAATAAATTTTACATTTCTATTTAAAAAAGTAGCTTTTTGCGTGAAAAAATATAACAAATTGAGGTTTTTTCGATGAAATTAATGAAAAAAATTATGATATCGATAAAATATGAATTAATTCTTGATTAGGACCAGAAATGGAAGAGAATGATATATAATAAATAAATTTTACATTTCTATTTAAAAAAGTAACTTTTTGAGTGAAATAATATGAGAAATTCTGTTTTGTTCTATGAAATCAATGAAAAAAATTATGATATCGATAAAATATGAATTAATTCTTGATTAGGACCAGAAATGGAAGAGAATGATATATAATAAATAAATTTTACATTTCTATTTAAAAAAGTAGATTTTTGCGTGAAATAATATTACAAATTGAGGTTTTTTCGATGAAATTAATGAAAAAAATTATGATATCAATGAAATATGAATCAAATCGAATATAGAATCAAAAATGGAAGGAAATGATATATAATAAATAAATTTTACATTTCTATTTAAATAAGTAGCTTTTTGCGTGAAATAATATGAGAAATTTTGTTTTTTTCTATGAAATCAATGAAAAAAATTATGATATCGATAAAATATGAATTAATTCTTGATTAGGACCAGAAATGGAAGAGAATGATATATAATAAATAAATTTTACATTTCTATTTAAAAAAGTAGCTTTTTGAGTGAAATAATATGAGAAATTCTGTTTTGTTTTATGAAATCAATGAAAAAAATTATGATATCGATAAAATATGAATTAATTCTTGATTAGGACCAGAAATGGAAGAGAATGATATATAATAAATAAATTTTACATTTCTATTTAAAAAAGTAGATTTTTGCGTGAAATAATATTACAAATTGAGGTTTTTTCGATGAAATTAATGAAAAAAATTATGATATCAATGAAATATGAATCAAATCGAATATAGAATCAAAAATGGAAGGAAATGATATATAATAAATAAATTTTACATTTCTATTTAAATAAGTAGCTTTTTGCGTGAAATAATATGAGAAATTCTGTTTTTTTCTATGAAATCAATGAAAAAAATTATGATATCGATAAAATATGAATTAATTCTTGATTAGGACCAGAAATGGAAGAGAATGATATATAATAAATAAATTTTACATTTCTATTTAAAAAAGTAGATTTTTGCGTGAAAAAATATAACAAATTGAGGTTTTTTCGATGAAATTAATGAAAAAAATTATGATATCGATAAAATATGAATTAATTCTTGATTAGGACCAGAAATGGAAGAGAATGATATATAATAAATAAATTTTACATTTCTATTTAAATAAGTAGCTTTTTGCGTGAAATAATATGAGAAATTCTGTTTTTTTCTATGAAATCAATGAAAAAAATTATGATATCGATAAAATATGAATTAATTCTTGATTAGGACCAGAAATGGAAGAGAATGATATATAATAAGTAAATTTTACATTTCTATTTAAAAAAGTAGCTTTTTGCGTGAAAAAATATAACAAATTGAGGTTTTTTCGATGAAATTAATGAAAAAAATTATGATATCGATAAAATATGAATTAATTCTTGATTAGGACCAGAAATGGAAGAGAATGATATATAATAAATAAATTTTACATTTCTATTTAAAAAAGTAACTTTTTGAGTGAAATAATATGAGAAATTCTGTTTTTTTCTATGAAATCAATGAAAAAAATTATGATATCGTTAAAATATGAATTAATTCTTGATTAGGACCAGAAATGGAAGAGAATGATATATAATAAGTAAATTTTACATTGCTATTTAAAAAAGTAGCTTTTTGCGTGAAAAAATATAACAAATTGAGGTTTTTTCGATGAAATTAATGAAAAAAATTATGATATCGATAAAATATGAATTAATTCTTGATTAGGACCAGAAATGGAAGAGAATGATATATAATAAATAAATTTTACATTGCTATTTAAAAAAGTAGCTTTTTGCGTGAAAAAATATAACAAATTAAGGTTTTTTCGATGAAATTAATGAAAAAAATTATGATATCGATAAAATATGAATTACTTCTTGATTAGGACCAAAAATGGAAGAGAATGATATATAATAAATAAATTTTACATTTCTATTTAAAAAAGTAGCTTTTTGAGTGAAATAATATTACAAATTGAGGTTTTTTCGATGAAATTAATGAAAAAAATTATGATATCGATAAAATATGAATTAATTCGTGATTAGGACCAGAAATTGAAGAGAATGATATATAATAAATAAATTTTACATTTCTATTTAAAAAAGTAGCTTTTTGCGTGAAATAATATTACAAATTGAGGTTTTTTCGATGAAATCAATGAAAAAAATTATGATATCGATAAAATATGAATTAATTCTTGATTAGGACCAGAAATGGAAGAGAATGATATATAATAAATAAATTTTACATTTCTATTTAAAAAAGTAGCTTTTTGTGTGAAAAAATATAACAAATTGAGGTTTTTTCGATGAAATTAATGAAAAAAATTATGATATCGATAAAATATGAATTAATTCTTTATTAGGACCAGAAATGGAAGAGAATGATATATAATAAATAAATTTTACATTTCTATTTAAAAAAGTAGATTTTTGCGTGAAATAATATAACAAATTGAGGTTTTTTCGATGAAATTAATGAAAAAAATTATGATATCAATGAAATATGAATCAAATCGAATATAGAATCAAAAATGGAAGAAAATGATATATAATAAATAAATTTTACATTTCTATTTAAAAAAGTAGCTTTTTGAGTGAAATAATATGAGAAATTCTGTTTTTTTCTATGAAATCAATGAAAAAAATTATGATATCGATAAAATATGAATTAATTCTTGATTAGGACCAGAAATGGAAGAGAATGATATATAATAAATAAATTTTACATTTCTATTTAAAAAAGTAGCTTTTTGAGTGAAATAATATGAGAAATTCTGTTTTGTTTTATGAAATCAATGAAAAAAATTATGATATCGATAAAATATGAATTAATTCTTGATTAGGACCAGAAATGGAAGAGAATGATATATAATAAATAAATTTTACATTTCTATTTAAAAAAGTAGATTTTTGCGTGAAATAATATTACAAATTGAGGTTTTTTCGATGAAATTAATGAAAAAAATTATGATATCAATGAAATATGAATCAAATCGAATATAGAATCAAAAATGGAAGGAAATGATATATAATAAATAAATTTTACATTTCTATTTAAATAAGTAGCTTTTTGCGTGAAATAATATGAGAAATTCTGTTTTTTTCTATGAAATCAATGAAAAAAATTATGATATCGATAAAATATGAATTAATTCTTGATTAGGACCAGAAATGGAAGAGAATGATATATAATAAGTAAATTTTACATTTCTATTTAAAAAAGTAGCTTTTTGCGTGAAAAAATATAACAAATTGAGGTTTTTTCGATGAAATTAATGAAAAAAATTATGATATCGATAAAATATGAATTAATTCTTTATTAGGACCAGAAATGGAAGAGAATGATATATAATAAATAAATTTTACATTTCTATTTAAAAAAGTAGATTTTTGCGTGAAATAATATAACAAATTGAGGTTTTTTCGATGAAATTAATGAAAAAAATTATGATATCAATGAAATATGAATCAAATCGAATATAGAATCAAAAATGGAAGGAAATGATATATAATAAATAAATTTTACATTTCTATTTAAATAAGTAGCTTTTTGCGTGAAATAATATGAGAAATTCTGTTTTTTTCTATGAAATCAATGAAAAAAATTATGATATCGATAAAATATGAATTAATTCTTGATTAGGACCAGAAATGGAAGAGAATGATATATAATAAATAAATTTTACATTTCTATTTAAAAAAGTAGATTTTTGCGTGAAAAAATATAACAAATTGAGGTTTTTTCGATGAAATTAATGAAAAAAATTATGATATCGATAAAATATGAATTAATTCTTGATTAGGACCAGAAATGGAAGAGAATGATATATAATAAATAAATTTTACATTTCTATTTAAATAAGTAGCTTTTTGCGTGAAATAATATGAGAAATTCTGTTTTTTTCTATGAAATCAATGAAAAAAATTATGATATCGATAAAATATGAATTAATTCTTGATAAGGACCAGAAATGGAAGAGAATGATATATAATAAGTAAATTTTACATTTCTATTTAAAAAAGTAGCTTTTTGCGTGAAAAAATATAACAAATTGAGGTTTTTTCGATGAAATTAATGAAAAAAATTATGATATCGATAAAATATGAATTAATTCTTGATTAGGACCAGAAATGGAAGAGAATGATATATAATAAATAAATTTTACATTTCTATTTAAAAAAGTAACTTTTTGAGTGAAATAATATGAGAAATTCTGTTTTTTTCTATGAAATCAATGAAAAAAATTATGATATCGTTAAAATATGAATTAATTCTTGATTAGGACCAGAAATGGAAGAGAATGATATATAATAAGTAAATTTTGCATTTCTATTTAAAAAAATAGATTTTTGCGTGAAATAATATTACAAATTAAGGGTTTTTCTATGAAATTAATGAAAAAAATTATGATATCGATAAAATATGAATTAATTCTTGATTAGGACCAGAAATGGAAGAGAATGATATATAATAAATAAATTTTACATTGCTATTTAAAAAAGTAGCTTTTTGCGTGAAAAAATATAACAAATTAAGGTTTTTTCGATGAAATTAATGAAAAAAATTATGATATCGATAAAATATGAATTACTTCTTGATTAGGACCAAAAATGGAAGAGAATGATATATAATAAATAAATTTTACATTTCTATTTAAATAAGTAGCTTTTTGCGTGAAATAATATGAGAAATTCTGTTTTTTTCTATGAAATCAATGAAAAAAATTATGATATCGATAAAATATGAATTAATTCGTGATTAGGACCAGAAATTGAAGAGAATGATATATAATAAATAAATTTTACATTTCTATTTAAAAAAGTAGCTTTTTGCGTGAAATAATATTACAAATTGAGGTTTTTTCGATGAAATCAATGAAAAAAATTATGATATCGATAAAATATGAATTAATTCTTGATTAGGACCAGAAATGGAAGAGAATGATATATAATAAGTAAATTTTACATTTCTATTTAAAAAAGTAGCTTTTTGCGTGAAAAAATATAACAAATTGAGGTTTTTTCGATGAAATTAATGAAAAAAATTATGATATCGATAAAATATGAATTAATTCTTGATTAGGACCAGAAATGGAAGAGAATGATATATAATAAATAAATTTTACATTTCTATTTAAAAAAGTAGCTTTTTGTGTGAAAAAATATAACAAATTGAGGTTTTTTCGATGAAATTAATGAAAAAAATTATGATATCGATAAAATATGAATTAATTCTTTATTAGGACCAGAAATGGAAGAGAATGATATATAATAAATAAATTTTACATTTCTATTTAAAAAAGTAGATTTTTGCGTGAAATAATATAACAAATTGAGGTTTTTTCGATGAAATTAATGAAAAAAATTATGATATCAATGAAATATGAATCAAATCGAATATAGAATCAAAAATGGAAGAAAATGATATATAATAAATAAATTTTACATTTCTATTTAAAAAAGTAGCTTTTTGAGTGAAATAATATGAGAAATTCTGTTTTTTTCTATGAAATCAATGAAAAAAATTATGATATCGATAAAATATGAATTAATTCTTGATTAGGACCAGAAATGGAAGAGAATGATATATAATAAATAAATTTTACATTTCTATTTAAAAAAGTAGCTTTTTGAGTGAAATAATATGAGAAATTCTGTTTTGTTTTATGAAATCAATGAAAAAAATTATGATATCGATAAAATATGAATTAATTCTTGATTAGGACCAGAAATGGAAGAGAATGATATATAATAAATAAATTTTACATTTCTATTTAAAAAAGTAGATTTTTGCGTGAAATAATATTACAAATTGAGGTTTTTTCGATGAAATTAATGAAAAAAATTATGATATCAATGAAATATGAATCAAATCGAATATAGAATCAAAAATGGAAGGAAATGATATATAATAAATAAATTTTACATTTCTATTTAAATAAGTAGCTTTTTGCGTGAAATAATATGAGAAATTCTGTTTTTTTCTATGAAATCAATGAAAAAAATTATGATATCGATAAAATATGAATTAATTCTTGATTAGGACCAGAAATGGAAGAGAATGATATATAATAAGTAAATTTTACATTTCTATTTAAAAAAGTAGCTTTTTGCGTGAAAAAATATAACAAATTGAGGTTTTTTCGATGAAATTAATGAAAAAAATTATGATATCGATAAAATATGAATTAATTCTTTATTAGGACCAGAAATGGAAGAGAATGATATATAATAAATAAATTTTACATTTCTATTTAAAAAAGTAGATTTTTGCGTGAAATAATATAACAAATTGAGGTTTTTTCGATGAAATTAATGAAAAAAATTATGATATCAATGAAATATGAATCAAATCGAATATAGAATCAAAAATGGAAGGAAATGATATATAATAAATAAATTTTACATTTCTATTTAAATAAGTAGCTTTTTGCGTGAAATAATATGAGAAATTCTGTTTTTTTCTATGAAATCAATGAAAAAAATTATGATATCGATAAAATATGAATTAATTCTTGATTAGGACCAGAAATGGAAGAGAATGATATATAATAAGTAAATTTTACATTTCTATTTAAAAAAGTAGCTTTTTGCGTGAAAAAATATAACAAATTGAGGTTTTTTCGATGAAATTAATGAAAAAAATTATGATATCGATAAAATATGAATTAATTCTTGATTAGGACCAGAAATGGAAGAGAATGATATATAATAAATAAATTTTACATTTCTATTTAAAAAAGTAACTTTTTGAGTGAAATAATATGAGAAATTCTGTTTTTTTCTATGAAATCAATGAAAAAAATTATGATATCGATAAAATATGAATTAATTCTTGATTAGGACCAGAAATGGAAGAGAATGATATATAATAAGTAAATTTTGCATTTCTATTTAAAAAAATAGATTTTTGCGTGAAATAATATTACAAATTAAGGGTTTTTCTATGAAATTAATGAAAAAAATTATGATATCGATAAAATATGAATTAATTCTTGATTAGGACCAGAAATGGAAGAGAATGATATATAATAAATAAATTTTACATTGCTATTTAAAAAAGTAGCTTTTTGCGTGAAAAAATATAACAAATTAAGGTTTTTTCGATGAAATTAATGAAAAAAATTATGATATCGATAAAATATGAATTACTTCTTGATTAGGACCAAAAATGGAAGAGAATGATATATAATAAATAAATTTTACATTTCTATTTAAATAAGTAGCTTTTTGCGTGAAATAATATGAGAAATTCTGTTTTTTTCTATGAAATCAATGAAAAAAATTATGATATCGATAAAATATGAATTAATTCGTGATTAGGACCAGAAATTGAAGAGAATGATATATAATAAATAAATTTTACATTTCTATTTAAAAAAGTAGCTTTTTGCGTGAAATAATATTACAAATTGAGGTTTTTTCGATGAAATCAATGAAAAAAATTATGATATCGATAAAATATGAATTAATTCTTGATTAGGACCAGAAATGGAAGAGAATGATATATAATAAGTAAATTTTACATTTCTATTTAAAAAAGTAGCTTTTTGCGTGAAAAAATATAACAAATTGAGGTTTTTTCGATGAAATTAATGAAAAAAATTATGATATCGATAAAATATGAATTAATTCTTGATTAGGACCAGAAATGGAAGAGAATGATATATAATAAATAAATTTTACATTTCTATTTAAAAAAGTAGCTTTTTGTGTGAAAAAATATAACAAATTGAGGTTTTTTCGATGAAATTAATGAAAAAAATTATGATATCGATAAAATATGAATTAATTCTTTATTAGGACCAGAAATGGAAGAGAATGATATATAATAAATAAATTTTACATTTCTATTTAAAAAAGTAGATTTTTGCGTGAAATAATATAACAAATTGAGGTTTTTTCGATGAAATTAATGAAAAAAATTATGATATCAATGAAATATGAATCAAATCGAATATAGAATCAAAAATGGAAGAAAATGATATATAATAAATAAATTTTACATTTCTATTTAAAAAAGTAGCTTTTTGAGTGAAATAATATGAGAAATTCTGTTTTTTTCTATGAAATCAATGAAAAAAATTATGATATCGATAAAATATGAATTAATTCTTGATTAGGACCAGAAATGGAAGAGAATGATATATAATAAATAAATTTTACATTTCTATTTAAAAAAGTAGCTTTTTGAGTGAAATAATATGAGAAATTCTGTTTTGTTTTATGAAATCAATGAAAAAAATTATGATATCGATAAAATATGAATTAATTCTTGATTAGGACCAGAAATGGAAGAGAATGATATATAATAAATAAATTTTACATTTCTATTTAAAAAAGTAGATTTTTGCGTGAAATAATATTACAAATTGAGGTTTTTTCGATGAAATTAATGAAAAAAATTATGATATCAATGAAATATGAATCAAATCGAATATAGAATCAAAAATGGAAGGAAATGATATATAATAAATAAATTTTACATTTCTATTTAAATAAGTAGCTTTTTGCGTGAAATAATATGAGAAATTCTGTTTTTTTCTATGAAATCAATGAAAAAAATTATGATATCGATAAAATATGAATTAATTCTTGATTAGGACCAGAAATGGAAGAGAATGATATATAATAAGTAAATTTTACATTTCTATTTAAAAAAGTAGCTTTTTGCGTGAAAAAATATAACAAATTGAGGTTTTTTCGATGAAATTAATGAAAAAAATTATGATATCGATAAAATATGAATTAATTCTTTATTAGGACCAGAAATGGAAGAGAATGATATATAATAAATAAATTTTACATTTCTATTTAAAAAAGTAGATTTTTGCGTGAAATAATATAACAAATTGAGGTTTTTTCGATGAAATTAATGAAAAAAATTATGATATCAATGAAATATGAATCAAATCGAATATAGAATCAAAAATGGAAGGAAATGATATATAATAAATAAATTTTACATTTCTATTTAAATAAGTAGCTTTTTGCGTGAAATAATATGAGAAATTCTGTTTTTTTCTATGAAATCAATGAAAAAAATTATGATATCGATAAAATATGAATTAATTCTTGATTAGGACCAGAAATGGAAGAGAATGATATATAATAAGTAAATTTTACATTTCTATTTAAAAAAGTAGCTTTTTGCGTGAAAAAATATAACAAATTGAGGTTTTTTCGATGAAATTAATGAAAAAAATTATGATATCGATAAAATATGAATTAATTCTTGATTAGGACCAGAAATGGAAGAGAATGATATATAATAAATAAATTTTACATTTCTATTTAAAAAAGTAACTTTTTGAGTGAAATAATATGAGAAATTCTGTTTTTTTCTATGAAATCAATGAAAAAAATTATGATATCGATAAAATATGAATTAATTCTTGATTAGGACCAGAAATGGAAGAGAATGATATATAATAAGTAAATTTTGCATTTCTATTTAAAAAAATAGATTTTTGCGTGAAATAATATTACAAATTAAGGGTTTTTCTATGAAATTAATGAAAAAAATTATGATATCGATAAAATATGAATTAATTCTTGATTAGGACCAGAAATGGAAGAGAATGATATATAATAAATAAATTTTACATTTCTATTTAAAAAAGTAGCTTTTTGCGTGAAAAAATATAACAAATTAAGGTTTTTTCGATGAAATTAATGAAAAAAATTATGATATCGATAAAATATGAATTACTTCTTGATTAGGACCAAAAATGGAAGAGAATGATATATAATAAATAAATTTTACATTTCTATTTAAAAAAGTAGCTTTTTTAGTGAAATAATATTACAAATTGAGGTTTTTTCGATGAAATTAATGAAAAAAATTATGATATCGATAAAATATGAATTAATTCGTGATTAGGACCAGAAATGGAAGAGAATGATATATAATAAATAAATTTTACATTTCTATTTAAAAAAGTAGCTTTTTGCGTGAAATAATATTACAAATTGAGGTTTTTTCGATGAAATCAATGAAAAAAATTATGATATCGATAAAATATGAATTAATTCTTGATTAGGACCAGAAATGGAAGAGAATGATATATAATAAGTAAATTTTACATTTCTATTTAAAAAAGTAGCTTTTTGCGTGAAAAAATATAACAAATTGAGGTTTTTTCGATGAAATTAATGAAAAAAATTATGATATCGATAAAATATGAATTAATTCTTGATTAGGACCAGAAATGGAAGAGAATGATATATAATAAATAAATTTTACATTTCTATTTAAAAAAGTAACTTTTTGAGTGAAATAATATGAGAAATTCTGTTTTTTTCTATGAAATCAATGAAAAAAATTATGATATCGTTAAAATATGAATTAATTCTTGATTAGGACCAGAAATGGAAGAGAATGATATATAATAAGTAAATTTTACATTTCTATTTAAAAAAGTAGCTTTTTGCGTGAAAAAATATAACAAATTGAGGTTTTTTCGATGAAATTAATGAAAAAAATTATGATATCGATAAAATATGAATTAATTCTTGATTAGGACCAGAAATGGAAGAGAATGATATATAATAAATAAATTTTGCATTTCTATTTAAAAAAATAGATTTTTGCGTGAAATAATATTACAAATTAAGGGTTTTTCTATGAAATTAATGAAAAAAATTATGATATCGATAAAATATGAATTAATTCTTGATTAGGACCAGAAATGGAAGAGAATGATATATAATAAATAAATTTTACATTTCTATTTAAAAAAGTAGCTTTTTGTGTGAAAAAATATAACAAATTGAGGTTTTTTCGATGAAATTAATGAAAAAAATTATGATATCGATAAAATATGAATTAATTCTTTATTAGGACCAGAAATGGAAGAGAATGATATATAATAAATAAATTTTACATTTCTATTTAAAAAAGTAGATTTTTGCGTGAAATAATATAACAAATTGAGGTTTTTTCGATGAAATTAATGAAAAAAATTATGATATCAATGAAATATGAATCAAATCGAATATAGAATCAAAAATGGAAGGAAATGATATATAATAAATAAATTTTACATTTCTATTTAAATAAGTAGCTTTTTGCGTGAAATAATATGAGAAATTCTGTTTTTTTCTATGAAATCAATGAAAAAAATTATGATATCGATAAAATATGAATTAATTCTTGATTAGGACCAGAAATGGAAGAGAATGATATATAATAAGTAAATTTTACATTTCTATTTAAAAAAGTAGCTTTTTGCGTGAAAAAATATAACAAATTGAGGTTTTTTCGATGAAATTAATGAAAAAAATTATGATATCGATAAAATATGAATTAATTCTTGATTAGGACCAGAAATGGAAGAGAATGATATATAATAAATAAATTTTGCATTTCTATTTAAAAAAATAGATTTTTGCGTGAAATAATATTACAAATTAAGGGTTTTTCTATGAAATTAATGAAAAAAATTATGATATCGATAAAATATGAATTAATTCTTGATTAGGACCAGAAATGGAAGAGAATGATATATAATAAATAAATTTTACATTTCTATTTAAAAAAGTAGCTTTTTGTGTGAAAAAATATAACAAATTGAGGTTTTTTCGATGAAATTAATGAAAAAAATTATGATATCGATAAAATATGAATTAATTCTTTATTAGGACCAGAAATGGAAGAGAATGATATATAATAAATAAATTTTACATTTCTATTTAAAAAAGTAGATTTTTGCGTGAAATAATATAACAAATTGAGGTTTTTTCGATGAAATTAATGAAAAAAATTATGATATCAATGAAATTTGAATCAAATCGAATATAGAATCAAAAATGGAAGGAAATGATATATAATAAATAAATTTTACATTTCTATTTAAAAAAGTAGCTTTTTGAGTGAAATAATATGAGAAATTCTGTTTTTTTCTATGAAATCAATGAAAAAAATTATGATATCGATAAAATATGAATTAATTCTTGATTAGGACCAGAAATGGAAGAGAATGATATATAATAAATAAATTTTACATTTCTATTTAAAAAAGTAGCTTTTTGAGTGAAATAATATGAGAAATTCTGTTTTGTTTTATGAAATCAATGAAAAAAATTATGATATCGATAAAATATGAATTAATTCTTGATTAGGACCAGAAATGGAAGAGAATGATATATAATAAATAAATTTTACATTTCTATTTAAAAAAGTAGATTTTTGCGTGAAATAATATTACAAATTGAGGTTTTTTCGATGAAATTAATGAAAAAAATTATGATATCAATGAAATATGAATCAAATCGAATATAGAATCAAAAATGGAAGGAAATGATATATAATAAATAAATTTTACATTTCTATTTAAATAAGTAGCTTTTTGCGTGAAATAATATGAGAAATTCTGTTTTTTTCTATGAAATCAATGAAAAAAATTATGATATCGATAAAATATGAATTAATTCTTGATTAGGACCAGAAATGGAAGAGAATGATATATAATAAGTAAATTTTACATTTCTATTTAAAAAAGTAGCTTTTTGCGTGAAAAAATATAACAAATTGAGGTTTTTTCGATGAAATTAATGAAAAAAATTATGATATCGATAAAATATGAATTAATTCTTTATTAGGACCAGAAATGGAAGAGAATGATATATAATAAATAAATTTTACATTTCTATTTAAAAAAGTAGATTTTTGCGTGAAATAATATAACAAATTGAGGTTTTTTCGATGAAATTAATGAAAAAAATTATGATATCAATGAAATATGAATCAAATCGAATATAGAATCAAAAATGGAAGGAAATGATATATAATAAATAAATTTTACATTTCTATTTAAATAAGTAGCTTTTTGCGTGAAATAATATGAGAAATTCTGTTTTTTTCTATGAAATCAATGAAAAAAATTATGATATCGATAAAATATGAATTAATTCTTGATTAGGACCAGAAATGGAAGAGAATGATATATAATAAGTAAATTTTACATTTCTATTTAAAAAAGTAGCTTTTTGCGTGAAAAAATATAACAAATTGAGGTTTTTTCGATGAAATTAATGAAAAAAATTATGATATCGATAAAATATGAATTAATTCTTAATTAGGACCAGAAATGGAAGAGAATGATATATAATAAATAAATTTTACATTTCTATTTAAAAAAGTAACTTTTTGAGTGAAATAATATGAGAAATTCTGTTTTTTTCTATGAAATCAATGAAAAAAATTATGATATCGTTAAAATATGAATTAATTCTTGATTAGGACCAGAAATGGAAGAGAATGATATATAATAAGTAAATTTTGCATTTCTATTTAAAAAAATAGATTTTTGCGTGAAATAATATTACAAATTAAGGGTTTTTCTATGAAATTAATGAAAAAAATTATGATATCGATAAAATATGAATTAATTCTTGATTAGGACCAGAAATGGAAGAGAATGATATATAATAAATAAATTTTACATTTCTATTTAAAAAAGTAGCTTTTTGCGTGAAAAAATATAACAAATTAAGGTTTTTTCGATGAAATTAATGAAAAAAATTATGATATCGATAAAATATGAATTACTTCTTGATTAGGACCAAAAATGGAAGAGAATGATATATAATAAATAAATTTTACATTTCTATTTAAAAAAGTAGCTTTTTTAGTGAAATAATATTACAAATTGAGGTTTTTTCGATGAAATTAATGAAAAAAATTATGATATCGATAAAATATGAATTAATTCGTGATTAGGACCAGAAATGGAAGAGAATGATATATAATAAATAAATTTTACATTTCTATTTAAAAAAGTAGCTTTTTGCGTGAAATAATATTACAAATTGAGGTTTTTTCGATGAAATCAATGAAAAAAATTATGATATCGATAAAATATGAATTAATTCTTGATTAGGACCAGAAATGGAAGAGAATGATATATAATAAGTAAATTTTACATTTCTATTTAAAAAAGTAGCTTTTTGCGTGAAAAAATATAACAAATTGAGGTTTTTTCGATGAAATTAATGAAAAAAATTATGATATCGATAAAATATGAATTAATTCTTGATTAGGACCAGAAATGGAAGAGAATGATATATAATAAATAAATTTTACATTTCTATTTAAAAAAGTAACTTTTTGAGTGAAATAATATGAGAAATTCTGTTTTTTTCTATGAAATCAATGAAAAAAATTATGATATCGTTAAAATATGAATTAATTCTTGATTAGGACCAGAAATGGAAGAGAATGATATATAATAAGTAAATTTTACATTTCTATTTAAAAAAGTAGCTTTTTGCGTGAAAAAATATAACAAATTGAGGTTTTTTCGATGAAATTAATGAAAAAAATTATGATATCGATAAAATATGAATTAATTCTTGATTAGGACCAGAAATGGAAGAGAATGATATATAATAAATAAATTTTGCATTTCTATTTAAAAAAATAGATTTTTGCGTGAAATAATATTACAAATTAAGGGTTTTTCTATGAAATTAATGAAAAAAATTATGATATCGATAAAATATGAATTAATTCTTGATTAGGACCAGAAATGGAAGAGAATGATATATAATAAGTAAATTTTACATTTCTATTTAAAAAAGTAGCTTTTTGCGTGAAAAAATATAACAAATTGAGGTTTTTTCGATGAAATTAATGAAAAAAATTATGATATCGATAAAATATGAATTAATTCTTGATTAGGACCAGAAATGGAAGAGAATGATATATAATAAATAAATTTTGCATTTCTATTTAAAAAAATAGATTTTTGCGTGAAATAATATTACAAATTAAGGGTTTTTCTATGAAATTAATGAAAAAAATTATGATATCGATAAAATATGAATTAATTCTTGATTAGGACCAGAAATGGAAGAGAATGATATATAATAAATAAATTTTACATTTCTATTTAAAAAAGTAGCTTTTTGCGTGAAATAATATTACAAATTGAGGTTTTTTCGATGAAATTAATGAAAAAAATTATGATATCGATAAAATATGAATTAATTCTTGATTAGGACCAGAAATGGAAGAGAATGAAATAAAATAAATAAATTTTACATTTCTATATAAAAAAGTAGATTTTTGCGTGAAATAATATGAGAAATTCTGTTTTTTTCTATGAAATCAATGAAAAAAATTATGATATCGATAAAATATGAATTACTTCTTGATTAGGACCAAAAATGGAAGAGAATGATATATAATAAATAAATTTTGCATTTCTATTTAAAAAAATAGATTTTTGCGTGAAATAATATTACAAATTAAGGTTTTTTCGATGAAATTAATGAAAAAAATTATGATATCGATAAAATATGAATTACTTCTTGATTAGGACCAAAAATGGAAGAGAATGATATATAATAAATAAATTTTACATTTCTATTTAAAAAAGTAGCTTTTTTAGTGAAATAATATTACAAATTGAGGTTTTTTCGATGAAATTAATGAAAAAAATTATGATATCGATAAAATATGAATTAATTCGTGATTAGGACCAGAAATGGAAGAGAATGATATATAATAAATAAATTTTACATTTCTATTTAAAAAAGTAGCTTTTTGCGTGAAATAATATTACAAATTGAGGTTTTTTCGATGAAATCAATGAAAAAAATTATGATATCGATAAAATATGAATTAATTCTTGATTAGGACCAGAAATGGAAGAGAATGATATATAATAAATAAATTTTACATTTCTATTTAAAAAAGTAGCTTTTTGCGTGAAAAAATATAACAAATTGAGGTTTTTTCGATGAAATCAATGAAAAAAATTATGATATCGATAAAATATGAATTAATTCTTGATTAGGACCAGAAATGGAAGAGAATGAAATAAAATAAATAAATTTTACATTTCTATATAAAAAAGTAGATTTTTGCGTGAAATAATATGAGAAATTCTGTTTTTTTCTATGAAATCAATGAAAAAAATTATGATATCGATAAAATATGAATTACTTCTTGATTAGGACCAAAAATGGAAGAGAATGATATATAATAAATAAATTTTACATTTCTATTTAAAAAAGTAGCTTTTTTAGTGAAATAATATTACAAATTGAGGTTTTTTCGATGAAATTAATGAAAAAAATTATGATATCGATAAAATATGAATTAATTCTTGATTAGGACCAAAAATGGAAGAGAATGATATAAAATAAATAAATTTTACATTTCTATTTAAAAAAGTAGCTTTTTGAGTGAAATAATATGAGAAATTCTGTTTTGTTCTATGAAATCAATGAAAAAAATTATGATATCGATAAAATATGAATTAATTCTTGATTAGGACCAGAAATGGAAGAGAATGATATATAATAAATAAATTTTACATTTCTATATAAAAAAGTAGATTTTTGCGTGAAATAATATGAGAAATTCTGTTTTTTTCTATGAAATCAATGAAAAAAATTATGATATCGATAAAATATGAATTAATTCTTGATTAGGACCAGAAATGGAAGAGAATGATATATAATAAATAAATTTTACATTTCTATTTAAAAAAGTAGATTTTTGCGTGAAATAATATGAGAAATTCTGTTTTTTTCTATGAAATCAATGAAAAAAATTATGATATCGATAAAATATGAATTAATTCTTGATTAGGACCAGAAATGGAAGAGAATGATATATAATAAATAAATTTTACATTTCTATTTAAAAAAGTAGATTTTTGCGTGAAAAAATATAACAAATTGAGGTTTTTTCGATGAAATTAATGAAAAAAATTATGATATCGATAAAATATGAATTAATTCTTGATTAGGACCAGAAATGGAAGAGAATGATATATAATAAATAAATTTTACATTTCTATTTAAATAAGTAGCTTTTTGCGTGAAATAATATGAGAAATTCTGAAATTAATGAAAAAAAATTAATGAAAAAAATTATGATAACAATGAAATATGAATCAAATCGAATATAGAATCAAAAATGGAAGAGAATGATATATAATAAATAAATTTTACATTTCTATTTAAAAAAGTAGCTTTTTGAGTGAAATAATATGAGAAATTCTGTTTTTTTCTATGAAATCAATGAAAAAAATTATGATATCAATGATATATGAATCAAATCGAATATAGAATCAAAAATGGAAGAAAATGATATATAATAAATAAATTTTACATTTCTATTTAAAAAAGTAGCTTTTTGAGTGAAATAATATGAGAAATTCTGTTTTGTTCTATGAAATCAATGAAAAAAATTATGATATCGATAAAATATGAATTAATTCTTGATTAGGACCAGAAATGGAAGAGAATGATATATAATAAATAAATTTTACATTTCTATATAAAAAAGTAGATTTTTGCGTGAAATAATATGAGAAATTCTGTTTTTTTCTATGAAATCAATGAAAAAAATTATGATATCGATAAAATATGAATTAATTCTTGATTAGGACCAGAAATGGAAGAGAATGATATATAATAAATAAATTTTACATTTCTATTTAAAAAAGTAGATTTTTGCGTGAAATAATATGAGAAATTCTGTTTTTTTCTATGAAATCAATGAAAAAAATTATGATATCGATAAAATATGAATTAATTCTTGATTAGGACCAGAAATGGAAGAGAATGATATATAATAAATAAATTTTACATTTCTATTTAAAAAAGTAGATTTTTGCGTGAAAAAATATAACAAATTGAGGTTTTTTCGATGAAATTAATGAAAAAAATTATGATATCGATAAAATATGAATTAATTCTTGATTAGGACCAGAAATGGAAGAGAATGATATATAATAAATAAATTTTACATTTCTATTTAAATAAGTAGCTTTTTGCGTGAAATAATATGAGAAATTCTGTTTTTTTCTATGAAATCAATGAAAAAAATTATGATATCGATAAAATATGAATTAATTCTTGATTAGGACCAGAAATGGAAGAGAATGATATATAATAAATAAATTTTACATTTCTATTTAAAAAAGTAGATTTTTGCGTGAAATAATATGAGAAATTCTGTTTTTTTCTATGAAATCAATGAAAAAAATTATGATATCGATAAAATATGAATTAATTCTTGATTAGGACCAGAAATGGAAGAGAATGATATATAATAAATAAATTTTACATTTCTATTTAAAAAAGTAGATTTTTGCGTGAAAAAATATAACAAATTGAGGTTTTTTCGATGAAATTAATGAAAAAAATTATGATATCGATAAAATATGAATTAATTCTTGATTAGGACCAGAAATGGAAGAGAATGATATATAATAAATAAATTTTACATTTCTATTTAAATAAGTAGCTTTTTGCGTGAAATAATATGAGAAATTCTGAAATTAATGAAAAAAAATTAATGAAAAAAATTATGATAACAATGAAATATGAATCAAATCGAATATAGAATCAAAAATGGAAGAGAATGATATATAATAAATAAATTTTACATTTCTATTTAAAAAAGTAGCTTTTTGAGTGAAATAATATGAGAAATTCTGTTTTTTTCTATGAAATCAATGAAAAAAATTATGATATCAATGATATATGAATCAAATCGAATATAGAATCAAAAATGGAAGAAAATGATATATAATAAATAAATTTTACATTTCTATTTAAAAAAGTAGCTTTTTGAGTGAAATAATATGAGAAATTCTGTTTTGTTCTATGAAATCAATGAAAAAAATTATGATATCGATAAAATATGAATTAATTCTTGATTAGGACCAGAAATGGAAGAGAATGATATATAATAAATAAATTTTACATTTCTATATAAAAAAGTAGATTTTTGCGTGAAATAATATGAGAAATTCTGTTTTTTTCTATGAAATCAATGAAAAAAATTATGATATCGATAAAATATGAATTAATTCTTGATTAGGACCAGAAATGGAAGAGAATGATATATAATAAATAAATTTTACATTTCTATTTAAAAAAGTAGATTTTTGCGTGAAATAATATGAGAAATTCTGTTTTTTTCTATGAAATCAATGAAAAAAATTATGATATCGATAAAATATGAATTAATTCTTGATTAGGACCAGAAATGGAAGAGAATGATATATAATAAATAAATTTTACATTTCTATTTAAAAAAGTAGATTTTTGCGTGAAAAAATATAACAAATTGAGGTTTTTTCGATGAAATTAATGAAAAAAATTATGATATCGATAAAATATGAATTAATTCTTGATTAGGACCAGAAATGGAAGAGAATGATATATAATAAATAAATTTTACATTTCTATTTAAAAAAGTAGATTTTTGCGTGAAAAAATATAACAAATTGAGGTTTTTTCGATGAAATTAATGAAAAAAATTATGATATCGATAAAATATGAATTAATTCTTGATTAGGACCAGAAATGGAAGAGAATGATATATAATAAATAAATTTTACATTTCTATTTAAATAAGTAGCTTTTTGCGTGAAATAATATGAGAAATTCTGTTTTTTTCTATGAAATCAATGAAAAAAATTATGATATCGATAAAATATGAATTAATTCTTGATTAGGACCAGAAATGGAAGAGAATGATATATAATAAATAAATTTTACATTTCTATTTAAAAAAGTAACTTTTTGAGTGAAATAATATGAGAAATTCTGTTTTTTTCTATGAAATCAATGAAAAAAATTATGATATCGATAAAATATGAATTAATTCTTGATTAGGACCAGAAATGGAAGAGAATGATATATAATAAGTAAATTTTACATTTCTATTTAAAAAAGTAGCTTTTTGCGTGAAAAAATATAACAAATTGAGGTTTTTTCGATGAAATTAATGAAAAAAATTATGATATCGATAAAATATGAATTAATTCTTGATTAGGACCAGAAATGGAAGAGAATGATATATAATAAATAAATTTTGCATTTCTATTTAAAAAAGTAGCTTTTTGCGTGAAAAAATATAACAAATTGAGGTTTTTTCGATGAAATTAATGAAAAAAATTATGATATCTATAAAATATGAATTAATTCTTGATTAGGACCAGAAATGGAAGAGAATGATATATAATAAATAAATTTTACATTTCTATTTAAAAAAGTAGATTTTTGAGTGAAATAATATTACAAATTGAGGTTTTTTCTATGAAATCAATTTAAAAAATTATGATATCGGTAAAATATGAATTAATTCGTGATTAGGACCAGAAATGGAAGAGAATGATATATAATAAATAAATTTTACATTTTTTTTAAAAAAGTAGCTTTTTGAGTGAAAAAATGAACGAATTTATTATTTATTTTTAAAAATTTCATTTTTTAATTTTACCGTAAAAATTATGAAAGGTCATCGTAGGATGACCCTCCGTTTTCGGCATAAAAAAATAATTATTCATCAGAAATATCAATAATATAATTTTTTAATATTTTTATGATATAAAATGAACGAATTTATTATTTATTTTTAAAAATTTCTATTTTTAATTTTACCGTCACAATTATGAAAGCTTGGCCAACATAAAAAATACTTATGAACTATAGACGGGTGAATTATTTTAGATATAATTGCGGCTTAAGGCCAAATCGTTCAATATTAATGAATATATTTTCATTATGACAACCACAAATTCAAAATTTCTGTTCACTAATTATTTGTAGACTTTAGTAAAATATATATATATAAATTGTTTTGTTTTATATGAAATATTTTTATAAGCTTTAATAAATGCTTTCTATTTTATAGAATATTTTAAAAAAATTAACAAAATATAAATTAAGAAAAACGTGTTTTATTAATTTTTTTTTTTTTCTTATCCTTTGTTTCAACACCCAATCGAGAATATTTTTTGTCTTTTTTTATTTAAATTAATATTTGATATTAATTATTAATTATTTTAATATATGATATTAATTTAAATATCAAGTAAAAAATATTCATAAAATATTCTATCTATTAAAAATATTCTTAATTATTTAAATTTTTACAAACTTGTATTAATTTATGAGACTAAAGTTTGAGAAATCATATAATAAATAATATGTATATATATTATATAACTATTTATTTATTTATTTATTTTTTTATAATATATATAAAGAATATGGTAAAGGATATGGGATTGAATAAGTAAAACAAAATAAATTCACAAATTTCATTTTATAATATTTATTAACATTAATGAATTATTATTATATATTTAATAATTAATATTAATTAATATATACGTTAAAAATATTAAATACAATCGTCTTTTTTAAATAAAACATCAATTTTACATTTAAATACAAATACACAAGAGTAATTTATTTAATTTTTATATTAAAGTAATATTTTCACAATGTAATAATATTCAAAATTCAATGAGTATTTTGTTAAATTTTTATATTAAAGTTGCTTTTATTAACTTACAAAAAAAAAAACATTGATACAATATGATTTAACTTTAACAATTTCTTTCTTTGCATTTCAATATACATTGATAATTTTTTTACATTTTTCATATTAAAGTTTTCTATATACATAATTCTTAAAAAGTACACATAAATCTATTTTTATTCATTTTAATATAATTACATATAAATACACCTATACGCTATTTGAGTTGGAGTTTATTGGACGCAGTTAGACTACTGAAGCAAGTTAACGACATTCCCAGCTCACGACACACGATTGAACGTCGAATAGAAGAAATAAACATTAATTTTTCATCATAATTAAATAATGACGTAAAAAATGGTGTAGCATTCCTCTTAGCGCTTGATGAATCGATTGATATTACTGATAACTAATCACATTTAGCAATTCTTATTAGCCTCGTTTTTGAAAATTCAGAAACGAAAGAGAAGTTGTTAGATTTTATTGCTTTGAAAGATACGACTCGTGGAGTCGATCTAAAAGAAGCTGTTGATAATGCAGTTTTAATTCAGTGATACAGTGTTTCTCAACCATTTAGTATTCACGGCTCAATTTTCAATCATAATTTTTATTCGCGCTCCCTCCCCCCCCCCCATCGGAAATATTTCAGAGCATCGCAAAATGATCTTAACTATTTTTTTTATAACTAGTTAGAACAGACTCGCTGCAGTGATAATTCGTAATTTTTCATTTTGTGACAACGAACCACCCACCCTCCACATCCCACCCCCACCCAAAAAAAAAACAAAAAAAACAATTTTTTTTCGATTTGGCTCTTAAACATTTTCGATTTTTTAATCTTAAATACTTCTATAGTAGAAATATGATTTTTTTTTATATATTTTCTTACGCAAGGACAACGCCTATCAAGTGTCGGTTACATTAATTAGATCTCCAATAATCAGTAGAACAGGTCCTATCAAAGTTTTTATCAAGTAGTTCTCTTTCCAATTTTGATCCTGTAGTATGACTTCTAAAATGACCAAACAGAATGAGTGCCCCATAATCTTATGAATGTTTACTAGAATTGCTTAAATTGTGTGATTTGGCGCCTGTGGTGGTCGCTCATTTCGATCCCTCCCCCTACCCCCCCCCCCCCCATTAACATTGTCATATTTGTAATAGTTTAAAAGTTGAGAGACATTAAACACATTAATTAATCATAATTCATTCATCTTTTTATGTTTTTTATTTTTTTTAATAAATGAATAATTAATTTTTTTAAATAATTATATTATATATTCAATACAAAAAAAAAATAATAATCTTTAAATTGTCTTATTCATGATTTTTGAAAGAAAGCTATTATTATTCAATGTAATTACAATTTTTTTAAGATATAAAATATATAGTTTATAATTTATTAAAATAATACTACTCCGAGAGATTCAATAATTGTGCTGGTTAATGAATTATTGAAATTATCGTTTTTAAAAAAAAATTGATAATTCCTTTTGAGGGGAAAAAAAAATAATAAAATATTCATAGAACAAGATAAAAAGAATTTTTAAATATACTTAAAGGTACTTAGATATTGTTATTTTTATTTTATTATTTGCAGGATTTTAATCTTTTGTATACCAATGGAAGAACAAAAAAGAAAAATGTTGGATTATACACGTTTTTATTGGATTATTATGTATTTAAATGCATTTTTCTTACCAGATAATTTATCCCGATGGAAATATTTGGTATATCAATATTTTAATTGGTTTTGCTTTTTCGAAAGTTTTATCTTCACTGTCTTAATATTAATTAAAATAATATTGGAAGGTGTTGGGGAACTTTTCAGTCATTTGCGTAATTTTGCATATTTTATATGGATAGCTACTTATTATGTCAAAGCCTATTATTTTCAATTTAAACCAAAAAAAATTATTAAAGTAATGGAAATGATTGATAAATTATCTAGGTAAGTATCTCTATATTCTTCCTCTCTTTCTCTCTCTTTCTATATATATATATATATATATATATAAGTTATACTTTTGCTTAAATGCACACTTGCAGTATAAACACCTGCAAAAGCGCAGAGTCAACACTTTCTAGCTTTAGACAACACCCACACATTATAGCAACGTCAACTATTTAGATTCTTTTAAATAACAGCTTCCCATTCAAACAAATCAGTTGTAGTGTGTCACTGAAGCCATATCCACGTCACTTTGCCTCTCAATCATCAGCGCATCGCCCGGCTTCATCAACATCAAATTGACCCTCAACTCCGGCTAATTTGGATTATTAGTCGTTATCCAATACCGGCTCATCAAAACATCTTTTACCGGCGACTCACTCACTCAACTCCTGTTACATCGATGTATAATACTTTCTTTCAACCCCCATGGAGGTTTTATATGGGAAAAGATGACCCTGAACACACTATACATGTATTCATATGCCTAAAATTGAAAGAAGTATCCATAAGGGAAAGAGCGGATGGATAACGATAACTGGACAAACAATAACATAGCCAAAGACAACATAGATGAATAAATAACTGATTGATAAAGAAAAAGGAAATCCAATTAATAGGAGACAAAATGTGACAAAATAGTCAAAGAATAGAAAGAACAAAAAGACAGACCAAGGGATAGGAAACATTAGTAGAAATGTCGAGAGATGGTTCCTGGGTTCTCCTAATAAAAGAGGAACAAAATAGGGGTGGGGGTAAAAGGACCACACTACCGAAGTACAAGAATAGGAAGGTGTCCTTTAAGGATTTTCCCCAACCTTAAAAAAAAATTATAGAGTTGCCATATAAAGGTTTTTTTTTTTGTTTTAATTACCTAATTTTAATATTTATATAATGTTAATGTAATGTATGATTATATTTTTTCAAATCAAATGTTTTTTTTTTTATTTTTTAGAAATGTTATCCAAGAAAATAATTCATATAAAATGAATATATTAATGAAAATGAATACAAAACAGAAAATGATAATTTCTATATATTTGATTTATTATTTCTTAGCTGTGGCTGGGTTTTTCATTATAGCTTTATTTACTAATATTGAAGATTATAAATTATTATTGATCAATACAACGGTAAGAAGATATTTTATATACTCATGTAGTTATTTTCACAATATATAGTAGTTTAAATATATTTATTTATTTATTTATTTATTTCCATTGGCTATCCTCTTTCGAAATATATTCCTTTATATTAAAAATTTTTTAAGCAATAAAATAGTAAAATAATTTAAAAATTTGAAAAAATATTAATATTATTTAAGTTGTGTGGGAGAAGAGGAGAGGGGATTCCCCAAAAACATACATATTCATCAACCAGAAAACCACTTTTTTGGAATCAGAATCAATTGAAAAGTGGAGATGTGTTAATTGTGTGCATATATTGTATTTATTTATTTTCAATTATTTTATATAAATACAATTTATAAACATTGGTTTAATTTCTTTATTTTTGGATGAAAGTAATCTAATTTATGAATGATTTAGCACTACAATTTGTAGATATTAAATTATTAAAGCTTTGTGGTGGCTGTTTTTATTTATAAGGGAATTTTGTAAATAAAACCACATATTGAATATTTGTTATTGTATATTTATTCAAAAAAAAAATACACAACGTTTCGAATGCTACTTCTGCTATCGTTATCAAGCGACTGCACTGTCCGAGCGTCCAGTGACGAGACTCGTCGAAACGTTGTGTATTTTTTGTATTTTTTTGAATAAATTTACAATAATAAATATTCCATATGTGGTTTTATTTACAAAATTCCCTTATAGATTTAGCACACTCAATTTTTCTATTAAAAATATTTTATTGATTTATATAAATATTTGGTTTAAATATAAATTAGGATTCATATCGGACAGATGATATTGGATTAATGGTAGATATTTATGTACCATGGGATCCGACCCAAAATGGATATTATTTACTCACCTGGTCAATAATTTTTTTAGCAATCTTAAAGGTATAAACACACAAATGAAAATCTATTAATATAATTATTATTATTATTATTATTATTATTATAATTTTAGCAAGTAAATTTAGGTGCTTGTATAAATATTTTTTATTATTGGACATATACGGAAATAATGAAACAATTTGATATTTTAAATTATGATTTGATAAATATTAAAGAGTATGTCTTAGTAAAAATGAATAATACAAATAATTTTAATCAAAGAAAATTTAATCTTAAAATGAACAAAAGAATTAAAAAATGTATTCAACATCATCAACAACTTTTAATGTAAGTAGGAAAAAAAATGATCAAATTAAATAAATGAAAGAATTCTTTAGAAACAACTCGGCACTCTTCATAACTAGACGGGATATCTGCCCCCTGTACCCCCGAAGTGATACATAATATTTGGTTGAAAATCTGTATGTCATTCAGAAAATTATATAAAACATTAATTTCGTTTTGTGTTCTCATTTAAAAATAATTTAATTTAATAGATAAATTAATTATATATTATTATTCTTTATGTTATATCTATCTAACTCTGTGGCTCTACGGAACTCGAAAGTTCTTGGTCGCAGCAACCACATTTCTCCAAGTGTCCCTATCCTGAGCCAAAACCACCAAACTCCTACTTTCTCCCATCTCTCTAACGTCCCTTCCTACATTGTCCACCCACCGCGTCCTTGGTCTTTCAAGTGGACATCCCCCCCACCCAAATATATTTTTTACCATTCTTTCCTCTCCCATTCTAACCAGTTTGTTAAATTTCTATAAGATGACTTTTTCTATTGAATTGTTTAAAAAAAAAATACCCAGTGGTTCTTAAAATATGGGTTCCAAGATTTTCTTTTGAAGAAATTTTACATCTTTATTTCTCTCTCATTATAGTAAATAACAAAATTCCACTCACGACAATGCAAAAATATGTATATGATTATTTCTTCGGCCTTTATATAATATTTATACATTATTTTTTACAGTAGTTTAATCTCAAAATTGGATGAATAAATTTCATCTAAAATTAAAAAAAAATATGATATGCAACGTAGTTTGAGGTAATTTAAATAAAAATTGAAAAATTATGATTTTCTACTATTTTCACTTTTGTATCACGTGATTTTTTAAATAAATATTATAAAAATATATTTTTTAATATTTTCATTTTAAAATTAACTCAGTAATTCTTTTATTTTTACAGATTAACTACTGAAATTAATGAAATAATATTCCCATTTATATCTGTAGCTTGGTTGACTCTTGGTGTAATATATTGTTTAATGTTAAATCAAATTGCAGATGTAAGTTTATTATAAAATTATTATAATTATAAATAGAAATTCTATTTAAATTTATTCAATTTTTTCTTCTTTGTAAATTTGATTACAGATGGATTCGTCTTATGATAGCATTATATTGTTATGGGGTAGTTTAAGCGATTCAACTGAACCATTAATGTATTGTATTATTGGTACAAAACTTATAACAAAAGTAAGCTCTATCTATTTTTTTTTCAACTGAATATATATATATATATATATATATATATACGAGCAACGTCCAGAAAGTAAGTTCCGTTTGGTAATATAATTAAATTGTGTACAGATACAGAAAAGTTATTTATTGCACAAAATTCTACAACTCTTAAACTACTTTTCCACATAACTTTAATTTAAATTTTGCAGGCATATGTCATAGCGTGGCACAAGTTTTTGAATACTTTCTTCACAGAAATTTGCCGCCTGTGTTTTCAACCAGTTGGAATCAGTTTTTTTTCAGCTCGTCGTCATCGTTGAAGTTTTGACCGCCAAGGAAAGAATTGAGATGTAAGAACAGATGAAATTATTTTTCTTCAAGACAACGCACGACTACACACTGCAAATATGACGAAAAACCACCTACAGGGATTTGGCTGGGACGTGTTTAATCATCCTCCGTACAGCTCTGACCTCACTCCTAGCGACTTTCATCTGTTCTTACATCTAAAGTCTTTCCTTGGCAGTCAACACTTCAACGATGACGACGAGCTGAAAAAAAAACTGATTCCAACTGGTTGAAAACACAGGCGGCAAATTTCTGTGAAGAAGGTATTCAAAAACTTGTGCCACGCTATGACATATGCCTGCAAAATTTAAATTAAAGTTATGTGGAAAAGTAGTTTAAGAGTTGTAGAATTTTGTGCAATAAATAACTTTTCTGTATCTGTACACAATTCTGGACGCGTACCTCGTATATATATAATTAAAACAAAATATTGATAATAAAATTTTTGTTGGATTTCTTGTTCAGAGTGAAATGATTGGATTTGGTGCCTTCTCTTCTGGGTGGTATGAAGCTGACCGTACTTTTGGACATTTTATCTTATTTATGTTAATGCGTTCTAAAAAATATTTAAATATCAATGCATTATTTATGGGAGAAGTTTCTCTTCAACTTTTCTCAAATGTAAATATTTTTGAATAATCGTAATTGAGATTCACATTATCTATTCCTATCGATATTAGAAAATATTAATATTTATTTAAGAAAAATTTGGAATTTTAGTTTCTTCATTAAAATCTTTATTTAACTACAAATATTGTTTTCATATTAAAATAATTATTATTGTTTTAGACTTTACAATCTGCATATTCATACTTCACTTTATTAAAAACAATTCAAGATGAATAAAAAGCCAACAGGCGCAAGCGTATCACAGAACTTTCACATCACAATTCAATTTTTATTCTATTTCTGCAATTTTCTTCTAATGTTAATTATCAAAATCATTTCTATTTTATATTTATTGTTCTTTTATTATTATTAATAACGAAACTATACTTAAAATAAGAAAAAGCGGTCCTGACCAAGAAAATCAAAGTAAATACCTCGATTCCACGTAAACGGCAGCGAAAACCACTTGATTGGCACTGTCCTCTCAAAGAATGTTCATCGGTCAAAGTATTTCTTTTTCTAGTAATTGTTTTTAAAACGGGAAGCTTCAGACATTTAGATGATACTTGGCCAGTGGATTCCTTTTTTAATACTAAAGAAACTTTTCTTATGTAATATGTATCATTGAAATTCCTTAGTTAATTTTATTTAATTTTAAATCTTCTATTTCAGTAAAAATTTTAATATATTGTATTTATTTATTAAATTTTATTATATATATATAGATAGATATAGGTATATAAATTACATCTTGTGAGAAGAGAAAACAAGATTAATAAATACATAATAATTAGTCAGCTTTTTAAAACTCCTATTTTATGTATTTTTCAGGAAAGTGGCCAATTACTGGGGGTTTTACCTTATAATATTAATATAATAGTAATAATAATTATAATTTAAATAAATTATATATATAGTATGTGAATAATGCCTTTTGTATGAATTTGTTATTGTATACATGAATGTACAATATATTGTAATTAGTGTATGTATGAGTCTATAAATTGTAATATTTGTTTAAAAATCATTTATTATTATTATTATTATTAAATTTGCACAAGAGTATTATAATAAAAAAATGTCTTAATGTATTTTTTCAATTTATCTTTTAAGAATAATTAAATTTAAAAAGTTGAAACTTGATAATTATTCTATCTTAGCATTGATATCCTTCTTTAATTGATTAATTAATTAAAAAATTCCTATCTTATATTTAACTAGCTGCTCAGAGCTCCTTCGTCGCTCTTCACATCTAGACGGGGGCTCCGCCCCCTGTACCCCCGAGTGGTACATAGTGTTTGGTTGAAAGTAGTAAAAGGTTTTCATCCATTTTGTTTCAAACAATGTATAACATAAAACATTCATTTCTTATTGTGTGATTATTTAAAATATATTTTAATTTATTTAGTAAATTAATTATATATATTATTATTGAATATGTTATATCTATCTACTCGAAAGTTCTTGGCAGCTACAACCACATTTCTCCAAGTGTCCCCGGTGACCTCATCTTTCTTTGGCCAATAAATGCTAGAAAGAATAATCTGAATCTACTCTCATCTCCCAGGGTCATAGACCATGCGTGGCTCAACGGTACTCGATAGTTTTTGGCAGCTACAACCACATTTCTCCAAGTGTCCTTATCCTGAACCTCTGTTCCATCTCTTGTACATCATTCCCTCATCTTTCTTTGGCCCATAAATGCTGGGGAGAATCCTATTCTCAAATACTCTGAATCCACTCTCATCTCCTAAGATCATAGACCATGTCTCACACTCATATAATACAACACGCAAAATAATTGTTTTATATATTTTAATTTTCATTCCCTTTTATAATAATTTTGATGAGATAAGCCTCTTTACTGCATGATAACAGGCGTTTCCCGATTGCAACTTCGATTTAAATTCTTCTCAAATATTATTATCCTTCGTGATTAAATTCAATTTTTCTACATATTCAAATTCTACATTTTATTTGTTAATACTGCTCCTGTTTGTTTCTAAATATATTTATTTATCATTATTAATTTCAAACCTCATCTCTTTTTACCGACCGACGATAGTAAGGGAGGTATTGTTTTCACACCAAATTTCACATGTGGAGATTTTTACATATCTCCACGAATCATGCATTTTCTTAACAGAAAAAAGTATTTTTAGCATGATGTCTGTCCGTCCGTCTGTCCGTCTGTCCGTCTGTCCGTCCGTATAGATGTGTACAGCCTGAACGGCTCAACCGATTTTGATGAAATTTGGTATATTTACTTAATGCATCAGTGGGATGAATTGATCAACTTTTGGTGCAATTCCGGAAACCGGAAGTGGTAGTATTAGCGATCGACGATAGGAAGGAAAGGGTTATCTTCACACCAAAGAAGATTTTTTTATATATCACCACGAATCATGCACTTTGTATTGGTTTTATCCTCGAGAAAAATCATATTTATTAGTTTTTTCTTGATTTAAAATTATATGACGTCATCTAGCCATTCATGACGTCACAGCCTGGTCTTGCATATATATTATAAATAAAATAAAATTAAAAATGTTTATATTTATTATTTATGTATGCCTATCTGTTTTTTATTACATTAATAGATATATGAAAATTATTTGAAATTGTTTCTGTAGCTGGAGATTAATTTATTTCAAACCGTCGGTCGGTTCGGACCTGGCCACAGATCAACTTATTTTAATTATAATAAAATTTGAGAAAATGCAAAGTTAGAGACTTGAGACAATTTATAAAAATTAATTTATAAAAATTAACGGTATAAAAGTATTGATAAAACTAAAGATAAATTAACAATATATACATTCATTAATAGTATTAATTTAAATTAATGGATTTATTTGATTTTTTATTATTAAGTTTATTTATTAATTTTTTTAGATCATAGTTAATTCCCTCCCTTAAAATAAAAGAAGTATTCAAATATAGAAAGAATAAATACAAAATAAAATTTAAGTTAAATATGATTTAAATATTTTATTTTTTAATTAAAATGAGAACTTTTTTAGAATAAATTATTTAATTGAAATGATATTTGAATATTAGAATTTAAAATAAAAAGTTAAATATTATAATAATTCTTTGATTGGGAATTTCTTTTTTGTTTGTTTCTATGACAGTAAAAAAGTAAACAAATTACATACATACATACATACATACAAACACTCTCCTTTATATATATAGATTAGGAATATATTAGATTAGATATGTCTTTTTAATGACATTTTTATATTTTTTTCAATTTGTTATACTAAATAATTTTCAATTGAGATATTGTTATTGTTTAAAGTTTTAAAAGACATATGTACCATTGTACTCTACAGTACAATCCTTTAAAAAAAATAAAACACCAATAACCTAAAATCACCACCCCTAAATTTCAATATTTTATTGAATGTGTGCATATAATAAGTTTTATAAATTACAAATAAAAAAAATGTTGAAAAATAAATTAGAAAGTATATCTAGCAGTTTATGTAGCATATACATAGATATATACATATCGTATTACTAGATACTTTAGGTAGTATCCATGTAAAAAATACCATTAGAAAATAAATAAAGGAAAAATATTAGTAATTTGTGTTATTCCTTATGTAATCTTGTAGAAATGATGAAGGATATGAATTAAAAAAATAATTAAAGATAGTATAATTATTATTTTGGATAATATAATATTTTACATGGATATATGTATTACATTAATTTATGTGTAATTAACAATCTCATTTTATCTCATTTTAATAATATAATACAAACTGTAATGCCCTTTAAACGTATTTTTCCAACATTTCCTTGCCCCGATTGACAAAAGCCTTCTTTTTTTTGAGCATTTGTCAGATTATATGAGAGCCAAATACGAACAAACCTTTTTATATTTTTAAATATTTATATAATTTCTTCGAGATGAATAAATAAAGATGTCTCCATCTCACAATTATACCGCATCGTTGGCGAACTTGGATTAATACTTTCAATACATTTTGATCCTGGGAGGAGGGTTTGACTAGCCGCTCCACCATCCTATGGCGCCCCCCCCCCTGGGCTCTGTCAAAGACAAATTTTCATTAAGATTGTTTTTTTAAATTAAATATTTAAAAAGTTTTGTAAATGAAACACTAATTTTACAAAATCTGTCAAAAAAATTTAATTTTGTATTTTATTTACTCGTATTCACAGTTTTAGAAAGAAAATATTTTTTTCCAGCTCTTAGTTAATCATTTTAGCTTTCCTCATAGAATGAGGATAGCTTATAAGTTGACCGGAAAATTTTGAAAATTTTTGCTTTTAAAAAATACTTTTTTGATACGAACTTTGTCCATGAATGAATTTGAAAGTAAAAAGCTAAATCCAATTAATCGAAACATTCTTCTTTTGTCTTGATGATAATCTACGTTGAAAATTATAATAAGTCGAATATCTATTTTAGAATTTCCTTAAATGGAGTGGGAAAAATGTTTCAAACGAATACAAAAAAGTGTATCTATCCATCAAAAGATGAAAAATATTTTGAAAAAACAATAAAATCCATTTTTGATCATTTCAACCATTTTTTACCGACCGACGATAGTAAGGAAGGTATTGTTTTCACACCAAATTTCACATGTGGAGATTTTTACATATCTCCACGAATCATGCATTTTCTTAACAGAAAAAAGTATTTTTAGCATGATGTCTGTCCGTCCGTCCGTCCGTCCGTATAGATGTGTACAGCCTGAACGGCTGAACGGATTTTGATGAAATTTGGTATATTTACTTAATGCATCAGTGGGATGAATTGATCAACTTTTGGTGCAAATCCGGAAACCGGAAGTGGTAGTATTATCGACGATAGGAAGGGAAGGGTTATTTTCACACCAAATTTCACATGAGGAGATTTTTTTTATATATCACCACGAATCATACACTTTGTATTGGTTTTATCCTCGGGAAAATCATATTTATTAGTTTTTTCTTGATTTAAAATTATATGACGTCATCCAACCATTCATGACGACACAGCCTGGTCTTACATATATATTATAAATAAAATAAAATTAAAAATATTTATGTTATATCCATATCTGTATTTAATTACATTAATATATATATATTAAAATTATTTGGTATTGTTTCTGTAGCTGGAAATTAATTTACTTCAAACCGTCGGCGTCGGTCGGTTCGGACCTGGCCACAGGTCAACTTATTTTTCATTATTAAAACAGAAATATAAGGAACCATTCTAATTTAAGTTATTATTATAAACTTTATTGATTATCATAATTAGATTTTTTAATAAATTTTGAAAAGAAATAAATTGTTTGGCTCAACTACATAGTATTAATTTGAAGAGAATTAAAATTTTAAGAATGTATGTTAAAATAATTGTTAAATTTATAAATATTATCTACAATATCTACATAAATGTAGTTAATAACTAGATTTGCTTAAATTGTGTCATTTGGCGCCTGTGGTGGTCGCTCATTTCGATCCCTCCCCCTACCCCCCCTTAACACTGTCATATTTGTAATAGTTTAAAAGTTGAGAGACATTCAAGACTTTAATTAATCATAATTCATTCATCTTTTTATGTTTTTTATTTTTTTTAATAAATGAATAATTAATTTTTTTAAATAATTATATTATATATTCAATACAAAAAAAAATAATAATAATCTTTAAATTGTCTTATTCATGATTTTTGAAAGAAAGCTATTATTATTCAATGTAATTATAGAATTTTTTTAAGATATAAAATATATAGTTTATAATTTATTAAAATAAAACTACTCCGAGAGATTCAATAATTGTGCTGGTTAATGAATTATTGAAATTATCGTTTTTAAAAAAACATTGATAATTCCTTTTGAGGGGAAAAAAAAATAATAAAATATTCATTGAACAAGATAAAAAGAATTTTTAAATATACAAGGTACTTACATATTGTTATTTGATTTTATTATTTGCGAGATTTTAATCTTTTGTTCGAGGTGTGGCTATTAAATAACGAGAATGCGCGCGCAGACGGCCTCCAGGAGAGGGTAGGCGGGAACCTAATGCACCGTTGTACAGCTGGAAGGGTCTACATTCCAGTACGAGAACACAGGTCTGGCGGTGAAGTAGTTTTATTTCTGTAGCGGTTAAAATAAACGTGTTTTTGTTCCTACGCCGAAAACGACGTGTGACGAAAAACACGAACAACGTATCAACCCCGACCGAGTGCTATAAATTATTAAAAGAGGCTTAGGGGGAGAGTTCTGTATCACATGCGCGTGTTTTTGAGTGGCACAAAAGATTTTCTGAGGGTCGAGAGAGCACCCAAGATGACTAGCGTCCGGGCCGTCCTGTTTCCATTTCAACTCCAGTGCTGGAACACCCTCCTTACTCCCCTGATCTAGCACCCTGCGACTTCTACCTGTTTCCGAAAATCAAAAACGGCGGAGCTTATGAAAGGCCTAACAAAAAACGACTTCAAACACTGCTTTGAGCAGCGGAAAAAAAGGATGAAGCGGTGTGTGGCGAGTGGAGGGGAGAATATTGAGGGAGAAAGTTCGATTGTGTACCATAATTTTTTTAATTAAACCATTTTTTGTAAGCAGTCTCGTTATTTAATAGCCACACCTCGTATTTTGATGTCCTCGACAAATCTTATTTTTTGGAAGGGAAAATAAATTGGAGAAACGTTGGACGAAGTTTAACGCGCTTTTTTATCGCAAAATTATCGCAATTAATTCAAAAAGATACGAACTTATTGACCTGCCCTCGTATTTCTGATCAACCGATTAAAGAATATACACTATTATATCAAAGATTTTGATCAGTCATGATAGCCACACCTCGTATACCAATGGAAGAACAAAAAAGAAAAATGTTGGATTATACACGTTTTTATTGGATTATTATGTATTTAAATGCATTTTTCTTACCAGATAATTTATCCCGATGGAAATATTTGGTATATCAATGTTTTAATTGGTTTTGCTTTTTCGAAAGTTTTATCTTCACTGTCTTAATATCAATTAAAATAATATTGGAAGGTGTTGGGCAACTTTTCAGTCATTTGCGTAATTTTGCATATTTTATATGGATAGCTACTTATTATGTCAAAGCCTATTATTTTCAATTTAAACCAAAAAAATTATTAAAGTAATGGAAATGATTGATAAATTATCTAGGTAAGTATCTATATGCTTTCTCTCTTTCTCTCTCTCTATATATATATTATTTTATCTTATTATGCCAGATAAAATTGTATATATATATATATATTTATATATGTTTGTTTGTTTTGTAAATGGGTTCTCATAAACCGCTCTAACGATTTTTTTGAAATTCACACCAGAGATAGTTTTAATTAAGAAAAATTGAGTTTTATTGGTCACTTCTCTGGAAAAAATCATCTTCATTAGTTTTTTCTTAATTTAAATAGATATGACGTCACAGCCACTGTTAAAGCCTCTCCCTGATTTAGATTTATTTATTTTAATGTCAATTTATTTTTATATAATTTTTATAAATTTTTTCCTTTTATACTTATTTTTTTGTATATTTATACACGTGGTCTGTTCAGAAGCTAATTTGACTGTGCGAAAAGGGTCACATGACCCCTCACATCCAATCCCCTTGCTGCCCTTTGTTGATGTTGGGCTCAGGGCTTCTGCCTCTGAGCATCGGAGAGGTGATCACTTCCCTTGAATTTTGAACTTGATATTGTTTACACGCTTTTGGCTGTTTTAGCTGTGAATTCGCCATTTTTAGATTTGTTGGCCACGTGTTTTTTAAACTGTGTTGAGTTATTATTATTATGAGATCAATTATTTAAAATTATTTATTTATATAATGTTGAATGTTTTCGTGTTTTATAAATAATTTAAAAATGCCAATATTAAAAAAATAAAATTATAAACATAACATAAAAAATATAACATTCTTTGAATGACAACATGTAGATGTCAAATTTTAAATAAGTTGACATAAATAATTAATAAATAATTAATAATAATTAAATTATTTAATTTACAGAATGAAAATGTCTACAATAATGTCTAAACATTTTTTCTTTATAATTTTACATTATAATAATACTAATTACAGTAGTTATAATATATGGGGAATTTCCAACTTTGACCATGTTCCCAAACGAATTTTAAAAAACCAAGATCACTTTACATTTGCACATTTTTAAGCTCTAATCGAATCCTAAATCAAAATTTAAACGAACATTTATACAATTATTTTAATTAATTTGAAACATTTTAGGAAACAAATTTTTAATGGGTCATTTTTAGAAATCCCATTTAACAATTATAATAAATAATTAAAAAATTGTAAAATTTTTAAAATATATAAAAATAAATTGTATCTTCTTCTTCTTAAGGTGCCGTCTCCATTTCGGAGTTTGGCTATCATCATGACTAGGATAGCCCAGCCATGATCATTTTTCTTGGGAATGTTAATGCGGTGGTTTCCCGTTGCCTTCCGCATGTATAGAACCCGTAACTGACAGTTCCTGGAGCCGGAAGAAAATCATAAATTGTATAAATTGGTTAATTTGAATTTTTTTCAATTTTATAGACAAAAATCCAACTTTTATAAATACGAGGCTATTATTAAATTTTATATATGAATTTAATCCATTTTTTCATTATAAATGAGATTCATTTCAAATGTTTAGGATATCTTAAAAATTTCCATGGAAATAAAACATTTTATATGATAACAATTGATTAATTTTCATTTTTATACTCAAAAGTTCAACTTTTAGAAATACAAGGATATTATTAATTTTTTATATATGAAATTAATCCATTTTTACCGACCGACGATAGTAAGGGATGTATTGTTTTCACATCAAATTTCACATGTGGAGATTTTTACATATCTCCACGAATCATGAATTTTCTTAACAGAAAAAAGTATTTTTAGCATGATGTCTGTCCGTCTGTCCGTCCGTATAGATGTGTACAGCCTGAACGGCTCAACCGATTTTGATGAAATTTGGTATATTTACTTAATGCATGAGTGGGATGAATTGATCAACTTTTGGTGAAAATCCAGAACCCGATCGACGATAGGATGGGAAGGGTTATTTTCACACCAAATTTCACATGAGGAGATTTTTTTATATATAACCACGAATCATGCACTTTGTATTGGTTTTATCCTCGGGAAAATCATATTTATTAGTTTTTTCTTGATTTAAAATTATATGACGTCATCCAGCCATTCATGACGTCACAGCCTGGTCTTGCATATATATTATAAATAAAATAAAATTAAAAATGTTTATATTTATTATTTATGTATGCCTATCTGTTTTTTATTACATTAAGGTAATGGCACCTATAGATGACATGGCACCTATAGATGACACTTTTGAATTTAAACTAAAAAAATAAGCAAATTTTAAAACATACGCGGAAATTTTTTTTTTTAAATGATAGTTATGCTTTTCCACCACCTGAGATATCCTACAACAATACAATAAGTCGCCCTATTTTTTTTCTTTTAACTTGAAAAGCAGACCGAATCGTCAACAATTAATTTTTTCAACAAATCTTAAAGATAACCTTAAGGGAAGTAATGTTCTTAATTAGTATTTTATATTTTTATATTCATATTTATCAAGAATTTAACAACTACATTATAAAATAGACTTAATATAGATATAAATCATTTCAATTTAAACACCTAATTTTTAAAAGTATCTTTTTTATCAACGGTGTTATCTATAGGTGCCCCTAAAAATTGTTTTTCCTATAGATGACAGCAATGTCAGCTATAAGTAGGTTTTTAAAAAAATTGTCTATTATATTAATAGCTGTAAAGAGGAGATAATTTCATATAATTCCACCAAGTTGCATGTCTGAATTGATATAGGAACCTAAAGGTGACGCTGTGTTTCTCACTGTCAGAAAAATTTTTTCTGTTCCAGAACTTCATACACTATTTTTTTGAAATTTTTTTTAAATTACTCTGTTCTCAATGTATAATTAAAAATGCATAATTAAAAAAAGATTTGTTTAAAATCAATTTTTTATTTTATTATAATAATCAGCTAAAAATAAAATCAATCACAATAAATATATCTAATGTATCATTATATGAAACCTGATTTTTTTATTATAACTAAAGTTAAATCAGCAACAAGGTGTTGGAAAGATGTTTTACTTTGTAAATAAATAAGTTGAAGATAAAGAGAGCAAGCCAAGTGAAAAAAAGTAGATGTCATCTTTAGGTTCCATAATTGTCATCATTAGGTTCCACCAAAATTTTTGGTGTCATCTATAGGTTCCATTTGATTACTTTGAAAAAAAATTATATTTCCTATTAAACTCATATAAAAGTTTAAAATATTTATCCTGGTGATAAAAGGTAAGATAAGCTTTATAATAACCAAAAGATTTTTTTTGTGAGACGTATAGTTTCGGTTTTATAAAAGAAAATAGCGACAAGAGCGCTTAAAATGTCATCTATTGGTGCCATTACCTTAATAGATATATTAAAATTATTTGAAATTGTTTCTGTAACTGGAAATTAATTTACTTCAAACCGTCGGTCGGTTCGGACCTGGCCACAGGTCAACTTATTAATTCTAAATGAGATTCAATTCAAATGTTTACGATATCTTAAAAATCCATTTTAGATTCTAAATAATTAATTTAAGTGTTTACGATAAAATATATAATATAAACATAACAAAAAAAAACTTTCATCATTTAAAATGATTGATTTCCATGGAAATTTTGAAGATATCGTAAACATTTTAATTGAAATAAATTTAGAATCCAAAATGGATTAAATTCATATTTAAAAAATTAATAATATCCTCGTATTTATAAAAGTTAAACTTTACCCTATAAAATTGAAAAAAATTCAATTTTCATAATTTACAATGAATGATTTTCTATTAAATTTTTATACTCTCTTTGGCGCGCGAGATATTATAAAAAATAAAAATCTCACTCCCCCCGCTTCCTTCTTTATTCTTTTCCATTTCAGACAAAATGTTTTAGCAACTTTAAATAAATCACCATTATAAAATGATAAGTTAGAAAATTGATCAAATATTCAAAATCAAAAAAAAAAATAAAAAGAACGTGATAAATTAATGGCATTATTATTATTATTATTATTATTGTTAATAATGAATTCAATACATTAACCATGAATTTTATCCCTATCATTCTTCATTCACTATCAATTTTACCTCATATATATAGTGTACTTATAATAAAATAATTCTATTATAATACAAGTAATATATTTCTATTTAAAGAATGGAAATTCATGGTGGATATATTTATCCATTTATTGGTATGTAGAATACAATATTTTAATTAAAATTGTATTTATTATTATTATTATTTATATATGTATCATTTATTATCAATCTTAATTGTAGGTAATTTTATAATATATTTGATTTTATTTAAAAAAAAATATTTTTTTTTGTTCTTTTTTTAAGAAAATCACTTTTATAAATATTTATTTTTTTATTCCTTCAACAGCTCTCTTTCAATGTTTGGATGTTGGTTTTACAATTGGTTGGTCCATGCCTGCTGGCCAATATTTAATAAAAATTCATCCAAAACGATTGATTGGTGGTGATCCTAATGATTTCGTTGATGGTTTCACTAAAAATGTCCTATCATGGATATTTTCTATTCCGGGATTAATTTTAGCTATTCTTTGTCTAACATGTGGCATCCTATTAAAATTATTTAGTCCGAAAAAGATTATCATCCTTTTTGGATTTACAAAAACTATTAGTTGGGCAATTTTACTTTTTGCCAATATTCAGGTAAAAAAAAACAAAAAAGTAATATGAAAATTTTCCATTATATACATATTTATTTTAGTAAAAGTAGAACATGTGATAATTTTTTTTTCTTCTTTTCTCTTTTTAGCCTGTATGGTACATTTTAGCACGAGCCCTTTTAGGTATTGGCTATATGGTTAATTTTATTATTCCATTATATTTAGAAGAGATTACAGAGCCAGATAATCGTGGTTTTTTCATTTCATTGTGTGACACATCATTAAATTTGGGTGTATTAATTGCATATCTTCTTGGTTCCATATTTTCATTTCATCTAAATCTTTGGATCCATTTCATTTATTCATTAACAACGATCCTATTGTGTTGTCTATTACCAGAGTCACCAATTTGGTTACAAGATCAAGGTGAACCAGATAAAGCAATCCAATCTTTAAAACAAATCCGTTCCAAGAAAAATGATTATAAACATGAATTAATGAACATTGAACAATATTTACAAATGAAACAATATGAAAATATTACATTTTGTCAAGCAATAATATTAATGATAAATAAAAGGTAAGGAAAATAAATAAATAAATTTATTTATTTATTTAATTAAAAATATTATATAAAGGGTGTTTTTAACACACACACACACACACACACACACATATATATATGAGTCTATTAAAATTAACATCCTACTTATATAACATTAAAATGTCAATTATTTTTTAATAAATATTTAAATTTATTTGTAATGAATAATTTTTTTTAGGCACTACCTCAAATGTTTATGCATTGTAGTTTTTCTATTTATTTTTCAACAGCTCGGTGGTATTGCAATAATGATTCATTATGCTGTTGATATGACAACGGATAAAGATAACAATAATTTGGATCAAAATCGAATAACAATTGTAACAGGTAGGAAATAAATATTTTTAACAAATCTATAATTATTATTTATATTAATACACATATATAACAACATAAGTTATGTTATGTTATGTTATAAATTTAGGAATTTATTTTGTTTTTATTTTCAATCATACCTTACAAAATTGGTAACCCTGCTGGTTTCTTGCCTGCCAGCGACTTCAACAAGTTCTCTTCTATAGTAGTATGATTTATTTTTAACGAAAGGAAAACCTATTTATAGGTACCCATCCTTAGGTTTTGCAAACTTCTGGATAACCAACTATCCATTAAAATGCTTTCGACTCTCACCCTCGTCCGACTACAATGGAATCATCTTCAAGCATTATTTCAGGGGCCTTATTCGCTTGTTATCTCAACTGAGCTCTGTCTTCCATTTCATCACATTCTACAGATGAAGTTTTCTATTACTTTTCAGTTGTCTTCGCTTGCAACCAAAAATTCTTGTAGACTTTCAGGAGAGATGATCAACCTTAGCAGGGCCTCTATTACATTCCTTTCCGGCGTCCACCTTTTGCAAAGAAAGATGACATGCTCTGCATTGTCTACCTTCGCTCCACAGTCTAGACAATCTTTTGAATCGTTTAAGATATTCCATAAAGCTACAGTTAGTACAGTTAGTGCCTGTAATAGGAAATAATTCAAATTGTTATATTTACTTTTTACTCATCCATTTCTAGTAGGTCTATAGGTCATAGGTCCAACGTCTGGATATGTCTTCATACCACCTCTCTTGCCACTTTAGGTCTTACCCTTGCTTTTTGATTTGCTTTTCCACTTGACGACTCTTTCCTGAAATATTTCAGCTCTTTTCCAGGCTAGCAAGTGTATTGGGCGTATGCTGTTACTGTACGTACACTGTTACTTGCCTAAGGTATTTGGAACATATATCATTTTAGAAATTTAAAAGAATTCTTGGCACAAAAACCTTTCTTTTCTTCATCTTTTTCTCTGGCTTGATTTGATATTCTCAATATTTATTTTATGTCGACTTTCCTTGTCAGAACTAAAACTGGAGTAGTATGAATTGACAATATTATTTATGTAATACCTAACATTTAAGTATGTTTTTGAAATTTATTTTATTACAATATCCAATAATAATTCTGATTTTTTTTTTGTTTGAAATAGGTATTGCAGCTTTAGTGGGTTCAATTTTGGCATCATTTCTATCAGATCGATTTGGCCGTCGACCTCTTCTTTTAACATCTGAATGTGGAATTATAATTTGTTTAATAACACTTACACTTCACAGTGCTCATTGCATTAATATACAAATAATTCCATTGATTTGTGTTTGTGGTATTGTATTTATGACAAATCTTGGTTTAGGTCCATTGCCATGTGTAATTATGGCAGAGCTTTTGCCTTGTGAAATACGGGCTTGGGGCACATCGATTTGTATGTTATCCCTCTCTTTGATCATTTTTATTTTACTTAAATCATTTTATATATTAATAGAAACGTTGGGTAAAATATGGGTATTTTCTATGTATGCTATTTTTTCTTCCATTGGTTTTATATTCATTTTAATATTTTTACCAGAAACAAAATCAATACCGAGACATTTAATGGAAAAAATAATGATTCATGGGAACACTGAGATTATTAATTATGAAAGGAATAATAAAGATAAACAAGAAATACATAACATAAATCTTAAGTCTTACCATTAGAAAATCAAACATAAATTAATCCTTCATTTTAAACATTCTTATAAAATCAAATTGGATTCATCAACTTCGTGTTAAAATTATTTTATTTTACAATATTTTTTTTTCTTAATAATAATAAATCATTAGAGTTGATCTCTTTTAAAGAAAATATGTATGTTCAATTTTTTTTTTTATTTGTACATTTTTTATTTGGATGTGAAATAGGAAAACATTTCAATGTGAAATTAAAATTAAAAGTATTACTTTTGTATTGTATAACTGTTATCAATTTTACAATTTAAAGTTTAAAGTATTTACTTATTTATATGTAAGTCTTGTAAGAGGTTTTTGGTAAATATAAATAAAAAGTATTATTTTATTTACAAGAATTTCACATTTCTTTAATAATACAATATAACAATAAATTTACCTGAAAAAAATAAATAATATATAAATTTAAAGTTCTTAGTTTGTATAAAAAAATAGATTTAAATATAAAGCAACTTAGTATTAATGTCTAGATTCTAGAATCTAGATCAGTGGTGCGCAACCTATCTTCATTTGTGACCCCCATTTTTTTGAAAAAATTTGTCGCAACCCAGATAGTAGGTTTTTTTTTAATTGTCAACGTAGTTAAAATTAAACTATTTCTGAAATTTCCTTTTATTAGAGATTTTTTTATTGTTATATAATGTTCTTTAAATTTGGCGACACTTTCTTCTTTTATGAAAATTTATTCTTTCTTCGTTGAACGATTTTATATCAATTAATTTGTTTTATTTATATTAGCAATGAACGATTATTAACTAATTTTATGTCCAGACTGCCTTCGGCGATCTTCGCACCTAAATATAGGTATCTGCCCCCTGTACCCCCAAAGTGATACATAGTATTTGGTTAAAAGTCTGTATACAAAAGGTTTTCATTCATTTTATTTCAATCAATATATTAAAACATTAATATCTTTTTGTGTTTTTATTTAAAATATATTATAATTTAATAAGTAAATTATATATTATATATTTTATTGTATATGTTATAATACATTATAATATTTCTTAATCATCTTGATATTTTATTTTCTTTGCTTGATTTTTATTAAATATTTTTAATTATAATGAAATTTAAGAAAATCTAAAGTTAAAGACTTGAGATATTTTAGATGAATACCTTTTACATACAGAGTTTCAACTAAATACAATGTATCACTTTGGGGGTACAGGGGGCAGCTTGTTAAAAATGAAATAATGTTTAAATATACAAAAATTACACAAGAAAAAAAAAATAATAGAATTTTCAATTGAATCAGATCTTTCTATAATCTTTTTTGTTATTTAATATTAAAATCAGAAAAACAAAGATAAGATAAGAAAATGAGGCTAACATGACATTAAAGTCTGTATGTCATATCTTTTTTCTCAAATTTCTTTTTTGTTAAAAAAAAAATACAATTCTTACAATTACTTATTTAAAACATTTTAAATTTGATCTTTTCTTATAATAATAATAATTATTATTATTATTTATCTAAACTAATTTTATATAAAAGATATACTTATATATCATCGTACAATTAAATATTTACAATTTATCCAGAGTACCTATATTAGACTTTATATATGTCTCTAAATCTAAAAGATTAATAACACTTTTTTACACAACAGTAAAAAATCACACAACTTTTATACATATATATTTTATAATAGACATGTACTTATATGAAAATGTCATAATGACAAAAAAAGTAAATAAATCTTGGCAGTCAGACTGTTTTTTATAACATTTAATTCAAATATTATTTTATTTGTACGTCCAATAATAAAAATAATAGTTCATTGTCTAGTAAATTCATTGAAAAACGCGTTAGAGATGCAAAAACCATTTCAGTTCTTCTTTTATATAGTATTTTGCTAACTAAAATTAATAAAAGTTCTTATCCAACTTGAAAGGGATATATTAATTATTAAGTGTTGTTTTTGGTTCACTTTTGTCCTTTCATTCATAAATATTACATTAAATCTCTTGATTGTTTACAATTTCTTGTGACGCTGAATTATTTCCATCAATGGGTGTATAATCACAGGTTCGACTGAAAATAAATAAAAACAATAATTAAATGATTGATAAATAATAAATAATATAATATACGTCACAACGTTCAGGCCGGCAATCCACAAGCAGGACACCAGAAAACACTGAACGTGTACGAGAAATGCTAACAAAAGATCGGCGATTGAAGAATTGGGTATTAGCAAAGACACATAAGTAGTGTTTTCTGGTGTCCTGCTTGTGGATTGCGGGCCTGAACGTTGTGACGGCTACTCTGAGAACGATTCCACATCAAGACTTCTCCAACAGTTTTAAAGCGTTAAACGAACGTTGCCAGAAGTGGGTTGTGGCTAGTGGAGAATATTTTGAAGGTTAATAAAGGTATTTACAATTAACATTCTCTTTTTATGTTTTTATCATACCATTCACCGAACTATTTAGACACACCTCGTATGTCATAGGCAAATGACAATTTTAGGAAAATAGCATTTGCCTGATCAAATACCATTTGATTAAATCTTTGTTGACCAAATAGCTTCAACTATTATTTCAATTCAATTTGACTAGGAAAATAAACAAAATGTTGGGAAAAAATATTACTTATATGTACTCGAATTCTTTGGCAATATTTTAAAATATATTTTGTTTTAATAAACTATCCTTAAAATTAAATAGATTCAACATGAATCGCCTTATTTTTTAATTGGCTACTGTAATAGTTACAGAAAGATTTAGCTAAATGGCTTTTGTCTAGGCAAATGTTATTTTCCTAAAATTACCATATATATATATATATATATATATATATTGTATATACAAATTTTTATTTTTATTTATATATTAATCTTATCTTATTATGCTAGCTAAAATTGTATATATATTTCTATATATATATAACCATTGGTTCTCAAAAACCGCTCTAACGATTTTTTTCAAATTTACACTAGATATAGTATTTATAAAGAAAAATTGAGTTTTATTGATCACATCTCTTGAAACTTACAGCTTCATTATTAATTTCTTAATTGAAAATTATATATGGGTGTGACGTCATCAATTTTACTTCAATTAATATTTTTTTTATATTTAAAATATTTTAAAATAAAATAAATTTCGAAATAAAATTAAAAATATTTATTTTTAATAATATATATATATATATATATTTATTAATCTTAATTAATTAATTATTAACAAAAAAATACGGTTGGTTGATTCCCGCTTTTTTTTAAATGAATTGTATTAACATTTTTTTATATATTTAAAATATTTTAAAATTCATTATTTAATTTCAAAATAAAATTAAAAATATTTATTTTTAATAAAATATATATATATATTTATTAATCACTCTCAAAAAAAACAAAAACAAAAACAAAAAAAAACATATAATTCTTGCAAAGAGATTAAAAATGTCATTTTATAGAAAGAAATATAGATATATACAATTTTAGCTAGCATAATAAGATAAGATATATTAGTCTATTGCAGTGGTTCTTAAACTGTGGTCCGCGGACCCCTGGGGGTCCGCGAAGCCTTTGCTGGGGGTCCGCGGTCCTCGGAAAAAAATCATCGTAAAAATATATACATATATAAATATTTAAAGTTCATTGTTTAACTATATCCTCCTAGAGAATTACGGCTATAATTTAATACTATTAATAATACTATTTTATTTTATTAAATTGATAATTATGTCAATTAATTTTTTGTGAATAAATAAACATATATAAAAAACTATATATAAAATTTGAATTTTCATCCATTCATTCATTTAAAATCATTTTTCGATTGTTCCTTTAAAATAACCCCTCTTAGGGGCTCGGAAGGGGAGGCATATAAGGGAATTTTCTTTCACTTTGTTATTGGGGAAAACCAGGGGAGGGGACAGTCTTACCCGGAAAAACCCAAATTGTCAGCGTCCACTCTGGGGTTTTAAACAGTTTTAAAGCAAATGTTAATTATAAGTTCATTTCTCAACGAGTTGTATCTTTAAATTATTTTTATTAATGTTAATTATAAGTTCATTTCTCAACGAGTTGTATCTTTAAATTATTTTTATTAATTTAATTAATTATAATTAAATTATAGCTAATAATAGTTTATTATAGCTAATAATTTTTTTTCATTTTTAGTGTAATTTGCATGATCATTATTTTATAAAAACACTAAACACATTTTGCAATTTCCCAGAAAGGCTGTTTTTGAGAGTAAGTATAAGTTAGTTTTATGAATAAAAAATATTTATTTTAATAATATTTTAGAATCAAATTACGAAATTAATAATATTTTAGAATCAAATTACGAAATTAATAATATTTTAGAATCAAATTACGAAATATATTTATTATATAAATTAATATTCATTTAAAATGATATTAAATCATTTATTTAAAATGATTTAAAACATTTATTAAAATGATTTAAAACATTCATTTAAAATGATATTAAAACATTCATTTAAAATCATATTAAAACATAGCTAGTAAATAATAATTCGTTATATTTATATTATATTTATATTATATTTATATTATTGTAGTTCAATGTTAATAAATTACTCCATAAAATGGATCGTTGGCTACAAACTGGTTCAACACAGAAACGGAAAGAATCAGATGATGAGGCATCAACAGCAAACTCTACCAAGAAAAGCAAAACTAGAAAATATTCGGATGATTATTTATCATTTGGATTTACTTATATTTGCAACAATGATGTGGAAAGACCAGTCTGCGTTCTATGTCAGGAAAGTTTATCCAATGAAAGTATGAAACCTGCTAATCTCAGACGTCATTTACAAACAAAGCACAGCGAGCATGTTAGTAAGTCTATCGAATTTTTTAAAATGAAAAAAGAAGAACTTAATTCAAGTCAGAAATTGATGGTAAAGACGGGATCTGGTGGTATGAGTAAGAAAGCAGTAATGGCATCATATGAAGTAGCTCTACTTATTGCTAAAGCAGGAAAGCCGCATAATATAGCAGAGCAATTAATTCTTCCTGCTACAAAAGTAATTACAAATATAATGTTAGGAACTAAAGCAGCAAACGATATAAATTTGATTTCATTATCAAATGATACGGTTAAGAATAGGATTGAAGACATGTCATGTAATATAAAAGAAGAATTAATATCGAGAGTGCGCAAAAGTCACTATTACTCATTACAATTGGATGAAAGTACTGATGTCACTAATAATGCCAATTTGTTAGCTTTCATTAGATATGAGTTTGAAAATCAAATACAAGAAGATGTATTGTTTTGTGATTCACTACCTTCACGAACGACAGCTAATGACATATTTAACAGTTTGAATAATTTTATAACCGAAAATGAAATAGAGTGGCCAAAATGTGTTGGAATTTGCACTGATGGTGCTCGTGCAATGTCAGGTACAAGAACTGGATTGATTGCTCTTATTAAAAATGTTGCGCCTCAGGTTGTTTGGAATCATTGCTGCATTCACAGAGAATCATTAGCAGCCAAAAATATGTCACCAGATTTGAAAAGAACATTAGACTAAGTAGTTAAAATTGTCAATTTCATTAAGGCTCGTCCACTTAATTCCAGAGTTTTTAAAATTTTGTGTGAGGAAATGGGTAGTCAACATACACATTTATTATTACATACAGATGTACGTTGGTTGTCCCGCGGGAAAGTACTCATTCGCCTTTTTGAGCTTCGAGATGAAATACGATTGTTTTTAATAGATGCGCATTTTGAACTGACCGAATGTTTCAATGATTTTATCTGGTTAGCTAAGGTGGCTTACTTGACTGATATTTTTACAAAATTGAACGAACTTAATTTGAGCCTGCAAGGTACTGTTGTAAATATATTTAAAGTTGAAGATAAAATAGAAGCAATGATTAAAAAAATCGACTTGTGGTCGAAACGCATCCAGAACGGTGTATATGAGTCTTTTCCAACTCTCAATGATTTCATAGAAAGCTCCAGTGAAAAATTGCTTAATCAAACGCGTCAATTATTTGTTGAACATTTAATTACTTTGAAAAGCAACTTCAGGAAGTATTTTTCTACTCCTGATCCTTGCAATAACTGGATCAGAGATCCATTTAATATGGAAATTACAAATGCTAAACATTTATCTGCACCTGAACAAGATATTCTCGTGGAATTATCATGTGATACAACTTATAAACTAAAATTTAACAAAACTGAATTGAGCAACTTTTGGTTACTTCTCAGGTCAGATTATCCTGCGCTTGCAAATAAAGCACTTCAACACTTGATTCCATTCTGCACAACATATTTATGCGAACAAGCTTTTTCGGTACTATTTTATATTAAGTCTAAATATAGAAACAAATTAAATGTAGAGCCGGATCTTAGATTAAAAGTTTCCAATATTAAGCCAGATATTGAGATTCTTGTTTCAAGAAAACAACTGCATACATCTCATTAAATATGTAAGTTATATTTAATGAGATAGATGCAGTTATTTTTTAAAATATTTCTTATTTAATATTTTCTGAAAAAAATTATAAAATATTTATATGAATTTAATGTAAGTACCCATTATAATTTGTGAGATTTGTTGCTATGACAATGTTTGTATTTTCTTTCTTCAATATTATAATTTCTAATAAAATGTGTTCTACAATATGCAAAAAAATCGTTATTCACCAATCACTGTTAGAAATATTCATCATATATCCTTGTCCTTATGAGATCGTAAGCCAGAAATTAATTAATAAAATGACGTAAAGTACCTAAAGTTGTGATGGGGGTCCGTCAAAAAAAATTTTTTCAAGTGGGGGTCCGTGGAGTACATAAGTTTAAGAACCTATGGTCTATTGGGTAAAGGCACTGTTTTGAATAGTCAACTTAGCAGGATCGAAACCGGCGGAAAAAAATTTTTTTTTTTTTTTATCTATTATTTTATATTTATTTATTCATTGTTCTTTGATTAAATTTAATTTCTTTTATTTTATTTTATTAATTAAAATGATGCAACATTTAATAATTGTAATATTGTAATAAATTTTATTTTTTTTATTTTATTAATTACTTATTAGTCATTAACTAATAATTTAATATTAATTCAAAATTTTATAAATTTTTATTATTTAATTTTGCTTTTGTTTATATATATATTTTAATTAACTTATCTTATCTTTTAATTTATATATGGACAAATGACACTCATATTGAAATTTGACTCCCGCCTTTTTTTAAAAGATATTTTTTTTATATTTAAAATATTTTAAAATTTTTTATTTAATTTCGAAATAAAATTAAAAATATATATTTTAATAATATTTTATAATTATAAATTACGATATATATTTATCATTCTTCCAATAAAAAAAAAATATTCATGCACTTAGAAACATATATCTAATAATACATATTTATGTATTATTGAGGACCCCAAGTTCCATGCAATGATGCAACATTTAATAATTGTAATAAATAATTAAAGAATTGTATATCAGCTCGGTGTCCCAAGTATTAATATTACCAGCCAAACCCAATATAATAATGAATTATTTTTTTTTAACTTAATTACCTAGCCGAGGCTCGGGATCCCGGTGTGATCTTAATATATTGTCAGAATTAGATAAATAATGTAGAGAAAAATTATTTAAAAATAGATATTTATTTAAATGAAATAAAATTATTTAATTTACAGAATGAAAATGTCTATAATAATGTCTAAACATTTTTTCGAGCGACAGCTCGGTATCCCAGGTATTAATATTACCAGCCAAACCCAATAATAATGAATCATTTTTTTTAACTTAAGTACCGAGCCGAGGCTCGGGGTCCCGGTACTGTAATATTAACTTCAAACACAACTTTCATTTACAACCCACATTTTTTTTCAATCGTAACATCATTCATGAGGTGCTTTTGAAGCCATGATCTTATGCTGCTTAATATGATATTATAAGATGTGAAGAAGTAATAATTAATTAAACTGATGAATGAATATAATCCACTTCATATATAATATTATCCTAGTATTCCTATTCTAATTTTATTAATGAATATTTGTGTACTATATATGTATATATATATATATATATATATATATATATATATATATACAGAGACAAGAAGGTGCAGGGTTACCAACTTTAATATACTTTAACAAATAATTATGTATTATTATATTGCAATGTTATTTAAAGAATAAAATATATCTCGCAAATATATCGTACTACTAAAATAATACTTAAATAGAGTGATTTAAAAATAATTTAATTTAGTTAAAAAGGGAAGTCATAGAGATGGAGAGCAATTAAATAATAAATCTTAAATTCCAGAGTAAATTCTTTCATTTTCATTTAATGATTTTATCATTACTATCTCGCCAGATTTTGACAGACATAAAGTGAAGATGTAATAATAAAAAGAGAATAGATATAATATTATTTATTTACTTTACTTAAAGGAAGAAGTTAATTCCTGAAAATTCATTTTTTATTAATTTTAATTGTTAATATAATTGTAGTACTTTATTTTTGCAATATGATATTTTAAAAATGTAGACCAAAGTCCAAACCGGACAAGGTTGGAATTAATAAATCAATCAATAAATAAATTACAATATAGCAATATTTATTTGATTTGATTAAACATTATCTTTTATGTCAATACATAATGAACAACTTTCGCATCTAACAATGGAAAGCGCTGTGATCGCGGACAGTGCGTATATAATTTTTGACAGCATATGAAATTTAAATTAGCTGGAGTGTCTCCACTCGACTATCTCGCAATTTGAATTGGATTAAATAACATAATATATTATATCTAAATTAAATTTAATTAATTATAAATTATAAATAATAAATAATAAATATTAAACCAGCGCATGTTTGGCTTTTTGTTGATGGCACCACGTCACGTGTTGGCGCGTGAGATTTGCAGTGTTAAAAAATTAATTCTGGTAATTTCAGCGAATCAATCAAGCTGAAATTCTATATATAGCAGTTTTATACAATGTTTAATCATGTGAAAAATTATCAAACATATATCTTTATTTTTACGGTCACTTTAGAGGAAAAAAAATCAAAACGTTGTAGGTAATGACCCTCTTCCGGTTGAGCTACATTTCTCAAAAGTTGATAGAAAACTATGAATTTTGAATAATGTCCATGTACCAAATTTCATCATTCTAGCTCAAACCGTTTTTGCGTAATCTTGCCTACATACATACACACACACATACACACATACACACACACACACAGACATTTTTCTCAACCTTAGTGAAAATGATTCAGGAACCTTCAAAACGTATAAAAACATCAAAATCTCAACATCGAAAATTTTCGTGATCGCAATACTATCTCTGGCGAGATAGTAAAAATAAGCTGGAGTGTCTCCACTCGACTATCTCGCAAATTTGAATTGGATTAATTAACATATATTATATTTAAATTAAATTTAATTAATTATAAATTAAAATTAATAAATAATATTTATTAAATCAGCGTAATCTATGTTGATGGCACCACGTCACGTGTTGGCGCATGATTTGAAGTGTTAAAAAATTAATTCCCGTACTTTCAGTGATTCAATCAAGCTGTAATTCTATATATAGCAGTTTTATATAATTCTAATCATATCAAACTTATATCATTATTTTTACGGTCACTTTAGAGGAAAAAAAAATCAAAACGGTGTAGGTAATGACCCTCTTCCGGTTGAGCTACATTTCTCAAAAGTTGATAGAAAACTACGAATTTTGAATAATGCTCGTAAACCAAATTTAATGATTCTAGTGAAAACCGTTTTTGCGTAATCTTGTCTACACACACACACACACACACACACACACACACACACACACACAAACAGACATTTTTTTCAACCTGAGTGAAAATGATTCAGGAAACTTCAAAACATATAATAACACCAAAATCTCAACATCGAAAATTTTCGTGATCGCAATACTGGCGAGATAGTAAAAATAAAAAAACTAACTCATATTATTATTTAAGATTAGTTTATCAGCTGATTTGTTTTTGTCAAGCTTATCTAAAAATTATATAATAATAAAAAAAAAGTTAGTCTCATCGAATTTAAATTTAAATATCGTCGACTAATTCATTTTATATGTGAAACGATTTCAGATTTGGCATCGTTCTGGAAAATAGTTAAAATTTAATTTTAAAAATAAGAGTTCAAAGAGTTTAAAGTTATTTGTGTTGTATATTGTTTTAGGAATGAATTATGTATATGTACATATTTAATACTAGAAACTGAATCAAATTATCAATTCTTTTAATTTCTTCCAAAATTTACCTTCCCTTCTTCAGCTATACACACTAACAAATATATTATAATAAAAAGAAATATTATATTTTCTAATATTTATAATAAAATTTTACTAAATTTTTTGCTTAAATTAATGAAGCAATGCAAAATAAATGAATTGAAATGTTGAATAGTGATACATTTTAGTTTAATTTTAATTTCTATTAAATCAATATTTACTATTTATTATTTTTATTAATTATATCAGGTATTCTATTATACTAATAAATATTATTCAAATAAGAGTTATTAAATAGATTTTTATTAATACACCAAATATTTGTATATTCACTTGAATAATGAAGCAATGGCTCAACCAGAATTTGATCCTGGGAGGGGGGAGTTTTGTCTAGCCGCTCCACCTTCATATGGCGCCCCCCCCCCCCCGGGTTCTCTCAAAGAAAAATTTTTATTAAGATTTTTTATGAAATTAAATATTTAAAAAAGTTTTGTAAATGAAACACTGATTTTACAAAATCTGGCAAAAAATTTAATTTTGTATTTTATTTACTCATATCCACACTAAAACTGTTTATATTGAAAATATTTTTTCCAGCTATAAGTAAAGTAAATCATTTTAGCTTTCCTCATGGAATGAGGATAGCTTATACGATGGTCGAAAAATTTTGAAAATTTTTCTCCGAGATTTTTCGAGATTTCCACTTTTCAGACGGTTCTGAATCCAAAACTGGAAAAAAAAATTTTTTGAACCGGCCGGCCGTTAGTTTCCGAGATTACGTCTAAACAAAATGAGATATTGTCTTGAAATTTGATATTTAGATGTTTTTTTGGGTAATGATGGGCGGGGATGGGATTGTTTTTGGACAAGATCGGACCATAGGTAAGGGTAGTTTAAAGAGGTTAAAAATTGTCAAAGCACATTTTATTGATTTTCTCAATAAATACCGATTTCTATGAGAATTATCATACTATCGTATTAAATTTTATAGAGAATCGAATTTACTAAAAGTTTCATTATATTCATTTTTACCTCAACATAATAATAATGGAGTTATTTATAAAAAAAACTACTTTAAGATTTCAAAAGCTTTTCGTCCGCCCGTAGTGGCAGGATATTTTGAAAAAATTAGTCTTTGCTTCATAATTTTTATGAAATTAGCATTTAATGTATAATAATAAAAAAATATTTAGAATTTGAGTAATATTTTTATTCATTTTATATTTAAATAATAGTCAAATTGGAAAATTTCACAATCATCTAGTAATCTTATACTAAGTCTTTTGTTTTTTATGATTTAGGACAGGGATGTCCAACTTGCGGCCCACTCAAAGTTTTGATGCGGCCCACTATTGACTCATTTTGGAGTTAAATTTTAAAGAATTCACAGTCCGGCAAGCGACCTATAACTTCGAGGCTATAAAAAAAGGCTGGGGGCAACATTCAAAAACAAAAAACCACCTCAATCCCCAAAAATCTCCATAAGTTTTGAGACATTCACTAGCTAGGCTTAACATATTCTGGTAATTTTGCGGCCCAGTTAAATATTTAAGTTTGCGATGTGGCCCATTAAATTAAAAGGTTGGACATCCCTGATTTAGGAGAAATAATAAAATATTTTTTTTATTTCTTATATTAAATTCTGTACGAAAAATAAGAAATTATTATTTTTGTTAAAATTTTTTTAAAATAAAATAAACTTACTTTTTATACACTAAGTTATATTTTAAGATTTTTTTTTTTAAATAAAAAGAAGGATTATATTTTTTCTTTTCTATTTGTAATATAGTACATAATATATAGCAATTTGAATGTTTTTTCTCTTCTGGTGGGGGGAGGGGGTTAAAACCCTAAAAAAACCCTGGTTGCGCCACTGTATTAAGATATTTTAAAGAATTTAAGAAATATTTAAAATTTTTATTTATATCCCTTAAAAATAATAGATTAATTAATCAAATCTAATTCTAATAATTAATGTTTTATTTAGTACCAAGGACGGGGATAATGTGGGAAGGGACGTGATAGAGATGGGAGAGGGTAGGAATTGGAGGGTTGTGGCTCAGAATAGGGACACTTGGAGAAGTGTGGTTATCACAGACCATCTATAAGACTAGTACATTCTATTGTCTTTGCTGAAACAAAGTTTTTGGCGCCACCATGCGAGTGCAGGCATTAACTAATTGAAAAAAAATGGGGCTTGTGTGTATGTGTGTGTTTTTGCATGCAGAGTTATCGGTTATGCGCCTGCAGCGCCTTTTAGCTGTGTCACATATTAAAAAATAAATTTAAGTAAAAAGAAATCTTTTTAAAAAACACACTTTATTTAAAATTGCACTAAAAAGTAAAAAATAAAATCACTGTAAAGTGTGTGCGCTCAAATTATAATAACACCGTAAAACATTTGCTTCCATTTGGTTCCAGTGATTTTATTTTTTACTTTTTAGTTCAATTTTAAATAAAGTGTGTTTTTTAAAAAAATTTCTTTTTACTTAAATTTATTTTATACTTTTTAGTCGTGTTCAGCGCCTCTAGAACTGCTATCGCCATCTATGATTGAAATAGTGAACTATTCCATATTCCGCATATGAAAGTTTGTTAATTAATTACCACTAATAGATAAATAATTCAGTGGATTTTTCAATTGATTCGTGTATTATTAGCAGGAGCAAGCGCGTATGCAAAATTTCAAGTTGATTGAATGACGGGAAGTTGTTGAAACATCGATTATAAAATGCCGCGGACAAACCAACAAACGGACAACCGGACAGTGTGAGTTAAATAAAGTGTATTAAAAATTATTTCACTCATTTCTAAAAAGTTGGGGCCCTGGTGGTTACTGAGGCCAAGAACTTTCGAGTTCCGTAGAGCCACAGAGATAGATAGATAGATTATTATTATTATAGTTTTCCTTTTGTTTTTTACTTGATAGTCTATGTGCATAGTTGCCTTATTCTAGAAAATCACGAAATTAAAAAAAAAAAATATAGTTATACTATTGTTCTACTTTTTTTGATTATTTCATATATTTATGTTTCTTATTGTAAATATATTAGTTACAATTAATAAATTTCCATCTTTGAGATCCTCTTAAGAATGTAATGGATGACACATCCTAAGTAATTTATGTAAGTTGGAATGCATTTGTAATGCTTAGATTTATTTTACCTGGTATCTGATTGTGTCCCATCGAAGATAGCTCTATAACTTTACTTTGCGAGATCTCTTTGATTGTTATTAATAATAATGAATAGGGAGATAAAAGAAAAAAAGGTGTAATCTATAAGTAGAAATAAACGTATACACACACACACACACACACACACACGAGGGTCATTCAATAAGTAAAGAGACAAATGGCTATAGAACAAAAATGGTTTATCCCCATCTGATTTTTTCCTGTTTAGGCGTTAATGTAAAGAATTCTTCGCCAAGGGAATTAGGAAGCTGCAAAAAAATGGTACGAGTGCATAACTGTAGGGGTAATTATGTTGAAAAATAGCCTGAATTTTGTAGAATCGAATAAACCATTTTTGAGCTATAGCCATTTGTCTCTTTAATTATTGAATGACCCTCGAAGTATAACTTGAGGATTCCTGGAAATTATTATTATGTTTTCTAATGCAATAATTATTAAATATAATTATATGAGAAGAACTATTGAAATTCAATTGAAACATACAAATAAATTTCAAAAATATAATATATATTCTACATTCAAATGATATATAATCAAATTTGAGTTAAAATAAATAATTATTATTAAACATTTGTCAACTATTAATATATATATATATATATATATAGGTATTAAAAATAATAATTAAAATTACATTTTTTTTTTGTTTAAAATGTAAGATTGAGTTTATAAATTTTGTAATTAATTCAAAAATGAATAAGTGAAACTAGAAATAAATTTTATAAATGATCATATAGGAAAGGTTTAATTATAAAAAAACTAAACTAAATAATAATAATAATAATAATAATAATAAGTAAAATTTATTTTTGTGTTTAATCTCCTTCTGAAATATTACATGAACATTTATTTTTTTTTTACTAAATTAAAATGAAAATTAATTATTTGATAATTTCCTTTATTTCCTTTAATTCCCTTTATTTTAAATTGACTCCTACTGTAGTATCTCCTTTTTGTCTTTTTTTTAAAAAAAAAGTTATAAAAATTATATATTTTTAATTTTTATATTATAGATAATAATTTAATATCACATTTGCCTTAATTCAATATACTAAATTTGTTTAAATATAAATATTACTAAAACTAAAATTAATAATAAATAAATATACATAAGAAATGGTAGGGAATTGAACATGCATTTTATAAATCTGCAAACAGAAATTTGATACAAGTATTAATTGTATTCCTATTTATAAAAAAAATACCATTAATTGTGATTTTTTTTCAATTTAATACTTAATCTTATTTAAAATTGTTCTATTTATCTATTTATTTAATATATTTGAATAGAGAGTTATGTATTGCGAACGGGCTTTGTTGGGCGGTAATTGTTTATTCTAACCGAAGTATGATGGATTTTGATAAAACTTTACCAGTAGATTCCTTTTTTGATTAATAAAATTATTTAATTGATTAATTTTTTAATCTTCTTATGTCCAAACCGAACTTATTAAAAAAAAAAACAGAAAATTAGTGAAGCCCTCTGGTGGTCAAATAATAAAACATGATAGCTAAATAGAATATCAATGGATTTATATCAAACTTGAATAATTTTTATCTCGTAAACTAGAAGCGACCGTCACATACTTGTTATGGAAAGTTTGTTTTGAATCAAAAAAGGAATCCACTAGTAAAGTTTTATCAAAATCCATCATACATCGGTTAGACTAAACAATTAATGGTAATGCCCTTTCACAACCGGTAACATAGTGATAACATATTTTTAAGTCACTATACCAAACAATAAAACAAAAGATACTTGAAACTTGCTAATATGTCCAAATTTAAAGGTAAACTCTTATAGTTTTTCATTTATAAAAAATATTATTTTTAATTTCATATACATACATATGAGGCCTTCAGTGCCAAAACGGCCTAACCCACATTTTTCCCTTTTTTGCTTTTATCCTCTTAACTTATATTTTAAAATGCCGTAGTAGCCTAAGCAACCTCCTCGTTTTTATCGCTAGATTTCAGCACATGTACTACTCTGGATTTCATGATTTAATAGAACCGCATAAAAGCAAATAAGTGAAAAATGTGGGTTAGGCCATTCTGGCGCTGAAGGCCTCATATAGAACATAGATTATATATCGAATTATAATAATAGGTGGTATATTATTAAAACTATTATTATTTTTATTTTTAAATTTTTATTATATATACAAATTATTAAATTATTTCTGTTTGCAATTAGTATTATTGACAACAGTATGAGTATTGTTAAAATATAAAAACAAAATTATACTTATTTTATTTGTTAAAAAAATAAATAAATAAATAAATAAATAATAACTATTATTATTATTATTATTATTATTATCATCATTATTTTATGAGTAACGAGTGGCGGATTTTCGAACAGAAACAGAAAGAACGCTAAATTTTGTTTGTTGTTAATTAAATCGGAAAAAAGTCTAAAACCTCATAGGAAATCTTTAAAAGGAAATTAAAAAGAAGTCATTGAATCTTTAACAGATGTTAAAGCCGCCACTTTTTACAACAAAGTTTTTCGATGACAATTTCTAATGCTCTCTCCAGATTCGGTGATTTAGGTGACATTTCTACATCATTAACTACTTTTCCTTCTCTATAAAAACAAAAAAAAGAAAAAAAGAAAAAATGAGATTTTTTTTTAAAGAGAGAATAGAATAGAAGAGGAAAAATAATTAGAAATATACTAAGCTATATTATTTATATATATATATAAATATATATATATATATAGACTTGCCATACGTCCCGGTTTCGCCGGGACAGTCCCGGATATACTGGGTTGTCCCGGCGTCCCGCCCGGTTGTTGAAATTATCCCGGTTTAGATTCAGGGCACAGTTTCTTGGAAATAATTGAGCAAAATTATTAGATCAGAGAATGATTAATCTGCTCTTGTTTGATTAGTAACATTTTGGCAAATAACACAGTAATACAAATTTTTTGAACCAAAATTTTCATTGGGAAAAACCAAATGTGAGGCTATAATATTAAATGTTTTAGCACTGGAAGAATTAAAGAATGATTTAATAAATGCAAATTTTGTTGCACTAAAATATGGATGCTTATTATCTATTCTATATTTTAAGTGTTTTTTACATTACTGTTTTCATAACTCCCCCCCCCCCCCCGAAACGGACATCCCTAAACCTAAAGTAAAATAGACAGAACTGTCCCGGTTGGTCCGTGAAAAAATATGGCAACCCTATATATATATAAAAACGAAAATGTTTGTTTTAAGAGAAAAAAAAAGAAAAAATAGATTGTGTTAGACCCATATAATACCCGGTATAATAATGTGACCATTTTTTGAAAACACCAAATCAGGACATTTTATCTTTGAAATCAAATTGAAAAAAATTTTAGGAAAAATTCGGAAATGTTCAAAAGTTTAGTCCAGAAAACGTTTGATTTTTTTTTTGACAGTTAGGAGGACAGAGCTTGCAAATAGAGGACTGTCCTCCCTAAAAGAGAACGGTTGGTCACCTTAATAATAACCACCAATAGATATAGGGAAAAAAAATTAAAATTAAAATACATTTGAAGCAACCAACACCATTATATGTAAATTGTTTTTATAAAGTCATTATTTATTATTTATCAATAAAATTGATTAAAATAGATTTAGAAATAATTCTAAAACCTGGTCACAAACTCAAAGATTCCTTTCAAATATCTTAACCTTGTTTTTATTTTGTATTATATTAGTTGAATTAATTAATTAATTAATCAACAAATCAAGTCAATAAATATTTACAGATGTCAAAATCAATTGGCTTTTTAATTGGAGTCTAAACTTTTTCAGTGTTTCCATTTGAAATTATTCATTTGTTTTTATTTGCCAGTTGGCAAAGCCATTTGACAAAGCCGCATTGGCAAAGCCAGTGCTTGTTTGGTTGTCCACATCTTTATTGGCATTTATTTTATTTTCTGTGCATTTAGTCGCACAATATCCGCCGACGAGGAATTATTTCTTTTAATTGACAATGAGAAAAGAAGACGCAAACGACGGTTTTGGGTACATCCAAATCTTAAAAAGAGATCGTATTATGGGACACATGATTTGATGAAGGATTTACTTCTTGATGATGTGGACGAACTAAATTTAAATTACAGTGGTTGTGGTTTGAAAAACTTTGTTTAATTGATTAATTTTTAATTGAACAAATTGCTATAAAATACAAAAATATTTTATTGATATTTAAACAAGTTGAATTTTCCCTAAAAGGTATAAAAAAAAATCGTTTTTTTGCAATGAAAAGACGCAATTACTCAGGAAATATAAGAGATATCTTAAAATAATTAAATGTTTTGTATTTATAATCAAAAATTGAACAAATTGATATATACGAGGGTGGTCTGAAAAGTTTCCGGCCTGACCAAGAAAAACAATGTTTTTCAATTTTTTTTTTTGCTATATTTTTCAACATAATCTCCATCAACACTGATACATTTCTCATAAAGGTGTTCTAATTAATTTAATTAATTAAATTTGATTTAGTTTAAGTCTCATCAACAGTTATGAATCGACGCAAAAATTCGTTTGGATTACGCCTACAGCGCCAAATTGTCGTTAGAAATGGTTTTTCGAAGCAATTTTTGGTCTAACGTTAGGAAATACGACAACCACGTTGAACACAGCTTTCCATATTCAAATGGTTTTGCAAAATATTTCGCACACGTTCAGCTGACATCGTACAGGTCTCAATTATCTTGAATTTTGAAAAATAAAACAAAAAAAAAATTGAAAAACACCGTTTTTCTTGGTCAGGTCGGAAACTTTTCAGACCGCCCTCGTAAGATATAAATATTATCTTAATATTTAAACAAGTTGTGTGAATTTTCCCTAAAAGGTATAAAAAAAATCGTTTTTTTTCAATTAAAACACCCAATTACTCAGGAAATATAAGAGATATCGTAAAATAATCAAATGTTTTGTATTTAGAATCAAAAATTGAAAAAATAGTGAAATTTGATAGGTTTTTTCTTTGTTTAAAACAAAATAGCATTTGTTTATAATAATTTTGTGCATATATTTACATATACATATACATAAGGAAATCATTCATGGAGAAAATAAAAAAAAAGTATTTCGATATCTATTACCGTAGTAAAGATATTATCAGTTAAAGTCAAAAAATGATTAATTAAAAAAAAGTTATTTTTTTTGAAAAAAAAAAAAATTATTTTGAAAAAAAAAAAAATTATTTTGAGAAAACACTTGAAAATATCGAACAGAATTTTTTTTTTATAAAATAGGTTAAATTAATTGTACCCATGCAAAATAGCGAATGCCACTGCTTGGCATGGTTGGCACGTCCACACTATCTTTTTCTCATTGGCTTTCTTTGAAGTGGACCGACACTCAAGCGATTCTTGTTGGCCTGGCATTGGCACGATGGCTTGTCCCAACGGCCATGTCCACATTACTTGTGGCATTGCCAAATGGCCTTGCAATCTGCGGCATAGTCTGGACGCGCCTTGAAATATAAGTTTAACCCAGCGTTTTCCAACCTGTGGGGCGCTCTCCCCCTGGGGGGCGCGAGACTGTTGTTAGGGGGCGCGAATGTATTAGAACCAATTTTTTTTTCTAAAATCTATAATAATCCATAACAGGGGTCGGTAACCTGGTTTCGATTTTTTTTCCAATTTTTTCAATATGGTTCTAAAGAAAAAAAGGTAAAATGTTTTTTTCGATAAGGCTTTTGAACATTTTCGATTTTTTTTCAATTTTTTCAATATGGTTACTATATTATGTGAGTATTTATGAAATTAGATTATTACAAAAATTAATTAAAATTAAATTAAAAAAATTAAAAAAGGGGCGCCGGTTCAGAAAGCTTGGAAAGCACTGGTTTAACCTTTTAAACGGAATGTTTTTAAAAGCGACCTTTTCTGATGCTTGTAGTCACATCCCACATTTTTGGCAGAGTTCGTGAGAGTTTCAATTGATATATTTTTCATTTTTAACGTTAACAATTAATTCTTTTACCTTATAAGAGAATAAAAGAATGAAAGTAAGTGTCAATTGATTTCAATTTTTTTAAATTCGTACCTCAAATCAACCCTTTTTAACCATTTTTTGAAATGAATTGATTTAACTGAAGGTAGTAGTTTAAATATTCTAATAATATATATTAAATACTGGAAACTCAAAAAAAAAAAAAATCTTAATCAAAATCGGTGAAGTTTTAAAGTTGATAGATAATATATAATATTGCTCTTTATATACACATTTCGGCTAAAAAAAATTTATCTTTTATTTTACTAAAGAATATTTTTATTTCATTTGTCTTGTATCTCCCAATAATAAAATTTATTAATTAATAATTAAACTGCATGATGTTTAATAGTAAATATATTTAGAATCGAAGGAATATTCCATTCAGCTATTATGGTTATGTTTTGTTATTCTTTTGTGGATATTTTAACAAGATTTCATTCCATTTTTAGATAGGATGGGGCTAAAGTGATGTCATAATTATAAAAAGCAGCCCTAATATAAAAAAAGGAAATTGTGAACATAAATTGAAATCACTTTACAATCAGTATATATATATACTAGGTGTATGTATGCATCGTCCTTTTTCTAGAACTAACAGTCAAACAAGGTACCATAAAGACCAATGATTGATTTTGTTTTGGTTTTGTGTGTAGAATATTTTGAATTTAAAAAAATTTGTATTAACAACCCGCAACATATCTTTTTACAACGTTAAACATGTCGAAATTTGAGCCTCAAATTAGCGATATGAGGTCAGTATTGATTTTTTGTTACCATTTGAAGAAAAATGAAAATTAAAAAGAGGAGATTTTGATATTATAAACGAAGAACGCGTTCGGTCGCTCAAGAAGGGCATTATCTATTATGCGGCTTATTCGCCAGACTTAGCCCTATCTGATTACCATTTGTTTGCCTCGATGGGGCACTCGTTATGAAAATGTCGAGGTTACAATCGGGAAACGCCTGTTATCATGAAGTAAAGAGGCTTATCGCATCAAAATTATTATCTAAGGGGATAAAAATTAAAATATATAAAACAATTATTTTACCGGTTTTATTATATGGATGTGAGGCATGGTCTATGAACTTAGGTGACGAGAATAGATTTGGAGTATTTGAGAATAGGATTCTTTTCAGTATTTATAGGCCAAAGAAAGATGAGGTCACCGGGAAATGGCGGAGACTGCATAACGAGGAATTGCATGACCTCAATGCATCTCGAGATATAGTTAGAATTATAAAATCGAGAAGGCTGCGATGAGCAGGACATGTGGCTTGAATGGGAGAAAAAAGAATGGGGAAAAAATATATTGGTGGGGAGACCGAGTGGGAAACGTCCGCTTGGAAGACTAAGGACGCGGTAGGTGGATAATGTGGGAAGGGACGTGAGAGAGATGGGAGAGGGTAGGGATTGGAGGGTTGTGGCTCAGAATAGGAATACTTGGAGAAGTGTGGTTGCTGCGGCCAAGAACTTTCGAGTTACGTAGAGCCATAGAGATAGATAGATAGGAAAAAACTCACTTATTTATGTTTATTTTTTATAAAATATAACATATTTTAATTAAATTAAATTTCAATATATATATATTAGATATTTATATATATCGGGCTGTCGTCAGGAGCAGCTGTATATCAGCGGTAGTGTTAGTGCCAAGGATGCTTCAGCGCTTCGGAATAAAGTAAGTCCAAAATCTTCCACCCATTTAACCCAAAATCCCAACATCAACTCTTCGTCACCCTACCACCCAGAATCGCAAAAAAATACCTAAATAAATTCTCTCAAAAATGGCGTTAAAATGGATGCCGAAACTTAAAATTCACAATTAAACATGAAAAAAACCCCGGAAATTCTTTTTCATAATATATATATATGAAGAATAATTTGTTGTAAAAAAAGCAATGTAAAGATAATTAAAATTTATAAAAAAATTTTAAAAAAATCCTCAATAAATTCATTCTTTCTTTTATTAACATTCAAATAAGATATGTGGTATATATATATAATTTTGTGACACTTTTTTTTAACATTAATGCCATATTAGTGAAAAAATGCAATTATTAATGTATAAATAATATTAAAAAAATTAATAAATAAATGTTAATAAAAACCGAAATAAATAAAGAATATTAATATTTACGAATAGAATAAATGTTTATATATTTACTTACCGATAAAACCAATAATGTTGCATTATAAAGAATATATCAAAAATAACCGAGAAAAGTCCTAAACCAAATTTTGTTGGATCACCAAATATAGAATCCCAATCGTCTAAAACAAAAATTATTATTTAGTTAAAATATTTTTTACCGACCGACGATAGTAAGGGAGGTATTGTTTTCACACCAAATTTCACATGTGGAGATTTTTACATCTCTCCAAGAATCATGCATTTTCTTAACAGAAAAAAGTATTTTTAGCATGTCTGTCCGTCCGTACGTCCGTATAGATGTGTACAGCTTGAACGGCTCAATGGATTTTGATGAAATTTGGTGTATTTACTTATTGCATCAGTATGATGAATTGATCAACTTTTGGTGCAAATCCGGAAACCGGAAGTGGTAGTATTAGCGATCGACGATAGGAAGGGAAGGGTTATTTTCACACCAAATTTCACATGAAGAGATTTTTTACATATCTCCACGAATCATGCACTTTGTATTGGTTTGATCCTCCAATGACGTCACCCGGCCCTTCGTGACGTCACAGCCAGCTCTTACATATATATTATAAATAAAATAAAAATATTTATGTTATATCCATAACTGTTTTTTATTGAATTAATAGATTTATTAAAATTATTTGAAATAAGCTGGAAATTAATTGACTTCAAACCGTCGGTCGGTTCTGGTCACAGGTCAACTTATTTTATATAAATACTATCTACCTGTACTCCATAAGTATTTTGTTGAAAGTTTATATTTATAGGTAATAACTTCCATTTACTTTGTTTCGATCAATAAATTATCGATTCTCGAAAGAAAAGCCACTTAAGAGGAAAGTAGCAAAGTTTAAAATTAGTATTCGAAAAAACATGTAATGACTCCCCCCCTCCTCTTAAATTGTGGATATCTGAACTCTAATCTGAGAAGATTGTAAGTCTATCGACTGAAAATTGGCTGTGAAATATAAGATATATAGGTATATTTTTTTATCTAATTCCAATTACTTGCAAATAGAAAATGATCGGGTCATCTAGAAGGCTTGTTTTTTGTATGTTTGTTTTCCTTAAATTTTTTATACTATTAATTAAGCAAGAATTTATAGGCCCAGATCATTTGAAATTAGGATTCTAATATTTTCCAAGAATGGAAAAAGACATTTATTGAAGAATTTCTCAATTTAAAACGAAGTCTTTTAATAATTTGAAATGGAATATGGATTAAAATAATTTTAAATGATTTAGAATATGAAAATTTAAAGCCGATTATTGTTTATGAAGACAATCTTTGATTTATTAGTATTGCTAAAGATCTTTGTCAACATAATAAAATGAAACATTTAAATATTAGATATAATTTTATAAGGAATTTAATAAATAAATAATTATTATTAAATATATATCTTTTGAAGAACATGTAGCCAATATGTTCACTAAATCATTAAGCAAAACTATATTAAATTGAGATGAAATGTTAATAGAACAAATTAATATATAAAATTACCTAATAAGTAGCAACAAGTTAAATTATCAGGCCAAGATTTTGTTTATTCTATGTTTTATAATAGTCGTTTTTTAATTATAAAATGTTTAATATTAAATGTTGATAATAGATAGATAGGTTTTTTCTGAGGAGGACAATTATGGTCTGTAAATAAGAATTACTTACAGCGGAATGTCCACAGACAAATAAAAAAATTAAAATATAACAAAAAAAATTTATAAAACTTTTTTCTCGTGGACTCTAATCATTACCTTTTATTCCTGAAAAGATTAATAACTTTAATCGGTTTTTATAACTTTTTGGGATCACTTATTGAAAATGACTTTTTCAATTTTAGCAATTTTCTCAAATGGAATATTTCTATTAATAATAATAATATCAGTTACTTGTAATAAAACATACGCCTTTTTACTCGCTAATTATATTTAATTGATTAATTATAATTCAATTATATTTATTCCATACCATCTAGGGAGAGACCTAGGCAAACTTAATATAATCGACAACCATTTCGTTTACTTTTCTGACAATAACCATCAAAGCAAAAACGGCTTTGCTATAAAAGTTCCGAGTAAACACAACAATATCGTATTGAGTTACAAACCAGTGAATGATAAAATCAAATAATAGATATTTAATTTTCAATTTTTTAATAAAAATAATAATAATGAGAGACGAAAAAATTGGGCTTTCAATTTATTGTCAATGGATTACTAAATTTATTTTCTAATAAAACTTACTATAATTATATCCATATAGTATCATTTGAAGCATACTTAATATTCCACCAGTAAAATCTAAAAATATATTTCCTATACTCCATCCTTCAGTACTTTTTCTTTTATAATTCATATATGCCTAAAAATAATATAAAACAATAATTATAAATAAAACGAAATATAATAAATAACTTAAAAGATAATATATCCCAAAAAAAAATATATAAATATTTAATATATATATTATTATTCTAAATTAATTAATTTGTATCAATAAACAAGTTTTAATTGAATTATTATTCGCGATATATATATATAGTTTTTCTTGAGACAATTTGCTATTAGGATATATTATTTATTATTTTAAATATACTTGAGGAACATATTTTATTAGCGTAATTGCTAATTTTATATATGAACAATAATATAGAAAATCCAGCCAAGATATCACTGCCACACCAGCAAGTATTAATGAAATTATAATGACTAGAGCAAATATTGTTAAAATCACTCGGGCAGTAATTGATATTCTTTGGTCTTCTCTCTGGAAGAAAAAAAAATGATCTTAGAAAATTATTTTGGGTATGATTTTAAATACTTTGTGATTGAATGACTACTTTAATGATTCAATTTAAAAAAAGGATACATACTTCGTAAATTAAACATTGAAATAATGTGACGCAAATAGCGAATACAGCATGAAGTGAAAATCCAATATCATTTGGTTGAACAGGATTAAGTCCTCGTGGATGTTTATCTAGATATTCTTGCTAGATGAAAAGAAAAAGAGTTATATTGTTTAAATATAAACATAAATATAAAATAAAAAAGATAAACAATATAAAACACTCCCTTAAATTTGTTAATTACTATTCAAATATAATCAAATAAAAAATATTTGAAAAAGATAATTTTTAGAAGAAATTATTTATTTTAAAATATTATTTTTTTTATCATTTAATTACGAAAAATATTTTAATGAACTATTCTTAAATTCATATATTTATTTAGATTCTAGAATTAATGAAACGCAAAAATGAATAAAAACAAAATTAGAAATTAGAAAAATATTTTATTAAGAATCAATATTTAATATTATTAATTGAATATCCATATTACTTAATTTTAAGGGTGTCAACTACTGGTACTTTTAGATGCTAATGTTTAAAAAAAATATAAAAAATAAAAGAAATAGAAAAATGCATTGATTTGCAGGTAAATTCTTCATTATTAACCAATGAATGATATCACCCAAAACTCAAATTGATATCTGATAAAAAGTAAAAGAAATCAAATTTTTCTCATAAAGTTGACCTTATAGTGTCAACTACTGGTACACCTTATATAAATATACGATAGGAATATACCTGTATGCAAGGCCGGTTCTAGGTTTATGAGCGTCACTAGCAAAAACAAAATTTAGTGCTTTTTCATACGAAATATCATTTAAATAATGAATGTAACAAAATTTTTATTCTTAAATTGGCGCCCTGGCTTGCTCGCCCCTTTATCCGACGGTGCCTGTATGCCATTCCTACTCTGGGACAATAATTAAAAAAAGTACATAACATAAATAATATATTTACACATGTTTGGGACTATGAATATTTCCCTCATTTTATCAAATTATTTAGGGAGTTGAATTTTTCAATGCGTCATATCACTCCTATATTCTTCATCTGAATGAGGCTACTACCGTTCCTCAATGACTTTCCCAAGCCAAAAGGACTAAATTTCGAGATATGGAAAAGCATCATATCTCTCTGTTTTACCTTAATATATGTTTATATATTAAAATATTAGAAGGATTATATATTGGTTGACAAAATATATTAAATATTTATGGGTTTACTTTGTTTAGAAATAATGTTTAAATGTTTAAGTATTGAATTAGGTAAGTTTTAAGAATTAAAAAAAAGTACATAACAAAAATAATATATTTACACAAATCTGGGACTATGAATATTTCCCTCTTCTTACTAAATTGTTCGGGAGATTCAATTTTTCACTTTTAAGCAAAGGTAAAACGTACATCATATCCCTTGCACACACACTGCGTCATATAAATCCTTCAAAACAATTTTAGATAAAGACTTGCAAATAGTAACCAATGAGAGATATGTGAATAAATAAGTCTTAATATTAATTTTAAAGAAAGTGCAAAAACGTAGAATACACTATTCTTGCAAAAATTGCATAAAAAACAAATTACCAGACTTTGAAATAAATACGATGAAATTTGTTATTCTAGTAAATTATTCAATTCGTTTAAGTATCATAAAATCTAATTAATATTTACCTCAACAACTGGAATCCAATAAAGACCACAATTAAATAATGCATATAATAAGAAACCAACAAGGTTCAATATTATCAAATCAAAGTTTAATCCAACAACACTAAAAAAATATAAATAAATAAAATATTATTTAAAAACTACAATTAAATTCATTCACAAATTGTAAAAATAATTTGGAAAATAAAAAAAATTAAACTTCCTTAGAAAATAATGTTAATTTTTTTTTCTTATTATGTAATTATTTTATTATTTAAATGTAAATTGTAAATTTGTATGTATAGGGAAACAAAATGAGATTAAATAAATAATATATTAAATTTTTCTATTTGTTTATTTGGTTATGAATTGAGTGGAAAATGAATTTGAATTTTAACAGAGGAAAATAAAGAAATTATTTATTTTTTATTGATTAAATTTTTGTTTAATTATTAATAAATAAATAAAAATACCTTAATGATTTAAAAAGAATCCCCTAACCTTGTTTTATTATTTCTCATAATTTATAATAAATATTTCCCTTTTTATTTTAATCATATTATAATTTTTATTATTTCTTTTTTTAACTTATATATATAATAATACTTTTAATATATAATTTATATTCTGTTCAATCAAATTACCTTTTTCTTTTAAAATTAATATAAATTTGTGGATAAAATGAAATTGACCAAGCAGCAAAATATAACCATCCAATAACAATACTAATATAATAAACTTCATAAGAATGTTGTACTGTAATTCTTACAAATGCTTGATCGGCACTGAAAATAAAAAGAAAAATATATATTAATAAGATATTATCTTCTTTATTTTTCAAAATTTTTTCCTTCACACAATCTCTTTTTTTCTAAAGTTTCTTTGGCCTCCCAACTATTTCTTTTGTTTTTTTATTACCTCCCATCCACTTTGATATTCTTATTTCCTCTCATCTTTATTAAAACTTATCTAATTATGTTTAAGGTTTATTCCCATATAATCAAAGAACAACCGGTTCATCCTCCTCCAAATTCTTCATCCTGCTTAAACCTTTTCTAATAATGTTTGAACCCAATTACTTGTGAACACTACACTTATTATCAATTTCTCTTTCTGAAAAGAATACATCATCAGTGTAAGAAACCATCCAAATCACATAGATCGTTTTTATACATCTAATCCCTTCTATTTTCCTTCTCCAATTATATTTTTCTCAAGCACACTTTTTAATCTTCATCACAAATACAAATATTATTTACGTCGATTAATTAATAGATACATTTATATAACCTGTTGAAAATTAATTTTAAATTAAAAATTACTTTGTAGCATCTTTAGGATCAATTTGTGTATAAATATCCGAATGTCCAGGTTGCAATCCAAGTATTGTAAAATCCCATTTATATGGTCCAGGTGAATTTAATAAAATACTTTTCGGATAAGATCTTATTAAATCTATATGATTAGCATCAATTGTAAATGTTGCAGTAACATCAGATATTTGTTCACTGTAAAAAAATATTAATTATTCAATTATAAAAAATAACAAATAAAAAAATGTTTTCAAATTCAAATTGTTAAAAGAAAATATTTCTTAATTAGTTGTCTGGAAAATTCATGTCAATTTTGAATGAAAATTGAAGCAAATGAGATTTAATAAAAAAAAAATGGTATAATTATATTTTATATGTAAATTGTAAATAATGTATGTATATTATTTGTAGCCAAATAAAGGCAATAAATAAATAAAAATAAATTTATAGTTGTGTAACATTCTACAATGTTTCTCAATCTTTCACGAAATTTGAAAATTTTAAAAATTTCTAAGATTTTTTATATGTCTCAAATAGTTGATGTTTTGTCTATCAAGAAAATTATGTAATGAATAATCCATCTTCATCCCACATACTTTTTCCTAAAATATTGTTATCTTCTGATTGTGTTTAATGTGTTATGCTAATATATAATATAATATATAATAATATAATGTTTCTTCCCATATATATAATAAATATATATATATAATAATATAATGAAATCAAGCTTTACTAATTGTTTCTGGTTGATAGATTTTAACACATTTAAGCATTTTTCAACCCAAGTATAGTATGTCATGGATTGTTCTATAGATTTATAATTTTTTTTAGTATGATATCTAAAATACCTTATTATCCATAAGTGTAAATTTAGTTTCCTGATACTGTGACATTTTTGACTTGTAAAACAAAAACAAATATATATTAAAAGTATATAATAAATTTGGCTTTCTTTTTGAAATCTTTCAACAGAAATTTCAATATCCTAGATTCTTTCCTTAATATATTTGAAATAATGTATGATTTGTTTGTCATTACGATATTTTCGGAAAATAAATATGAACCTGCCAGACAACCAGATATTAATAAATTGGGAATTTATATAATAATTAATAATAAAAATACAAAACAAAACAAAAGAAATATGAGTGTATTTACTTAGTAATCAGTTGAAGTGTACTATTTTCACCAACTAAAATTGAGATATCTTGTGTAGAAAATGTCAATTCTGCATATATTTTTCCCGAAACTGAAATAATAAAAAGTTTATTAATAAATTATTATAATTATAATAAAAAACATTAAAGATGTGAATATTATATAAGAAACTTTAATATATATTGTAATAAAATTGTACTGGAATTTAATTTAATATCGTTGATTATTATATATTAATATTAATAAATAAATTGATTATCTTACGTGATATTAAAATAAATATTACAAATAGGTAATAATTCATTTTGATATAATGATATTTGTTCAAATTGAGATAAGGATTAACTGAAACATAAAAAAACATATATATAAAATAACATAAGAATTTATATTTAATCTATAAATAATTACATTAATTTGATATCAATCAATCATCTTTAAATTATCTTCATTTGGATTCTTTTTTTCTTCTCATTAAAAAGAAATAAATTAAATTTAAAAAAAAAATATTTATATATTTTATATATGATTATGTTATCATATATGAAAAAATATTAAATTTGTACTTATTTTGTTTTACATAAATCATAGTGAAAATGATTAATTATAATTTATTTTATTGTTCTGTCCAGTTCTGTCGTTCTGTCACTTTATCAGATGTGTTTTCAAAATACGTCACGTATATGAAAACTGCGCATGCGCAATCAAAACCGAAATAAGATTTCAAATAAATTTTTAAATACAATAACAACAAAAAATAAAAATCTTTCTTTATAATTTATAAATGTCTGTATTTTACTTAAATAATAAATGATATTTTTTATCGATTCTTACTCTACGAAATTTAAGATAAAAATTTTATAAAAGAACTAATTTTTTCTAAATTTTTTTTTTTATTATTTTATAATAATTGATTAATTTTTAAATGGTTAAACTAGTAATATCCAATTTGTTTTTTGGTTTTTATTTCTACTAATAAGAATATTTTTTACTATTTAGATTTTACTTTAGTTAGGGACATACTAGGCTGACCAGAAATGTAGCCGGACAAAACGGGACAAAACCCGTTTTTTTGATATAGAAAACGGGACAAAAATTTTTTTTTCAATACTTATATGATTTTTGTGTAAATTTATTATAAAAATATGCAAAAATATAATTAAATAACAATATCACTTATCAATAGAAACAAAATATATAGGTGTAAATAACAATATTATATAAATAGATAATATTAATAAGAAAAATACGATCAAATATATGCTTTATTGCAAATATAAGATTAATAGCAATAATACTAGCAGAATATAGGATATATTAATAAACAACTTATTATTTACATATATGAAATAATTATATTTATTGTACATTATAAATATAAAATATGTAAACAAATAAAAAAAAATAATTTTGGAAATAAATTTTTTTTTAAATACGATCAAAAACATTTTTTTTAATTAATGACTTGTATATATATATATATGCCGGTCCCAAGCCCGGATAAATGAGGGATGAAGAAAGCAATGGAAAACTACCTCACTATTGCTGCCCAAAAACTTCATGGATCACATCTCAACGTTTTTGAGTATGATGCTGGAAGGTGGCCCCCCTGGGTCAGAAGCAGGGCCCCCCAACTCCTTAGAAATCGGTGAAACCATTTTTTTTTTAATATGATGTCTCTATGTGGCACCGCTAAGAGGCGCTGAAGGCGCATAACCGATAACTCTGAATGTAAAAACCAGGCAAAATCACACACAAAAAGCCCGATTCTTTTTCAATTAGTTACTGCCTGCACTCGCAAGGTGGCGCCAAAAACTTTGTTTCAGCAAAGACAATAGAGTTTACAAGTCTTATAGATGGTCTGTGTGGTCAGAAGGCATCTCACAAACTACCAGGGAAGTACAAGGGCGAATTTTGAATAGCTCGGGCTTTTATGACTCGGACTGGACAAATCCATCAGGACTCCGGTCTGCTGTTGCAGCTCAAGATGGAAGAAATCATCTACATTTTACGAAAGTTCATAGTCTAGGGACTTAGAATGTCCGTGGCATGAATACTGGCAAACTGGATATCGTAAAAACCGAAATGGGCAGGCTTAACATCGATCATCCGTGAGCTTGGACTGGAAAAGGCTAAAATTAAAATTAAATTGAAAATCATTCAAATTATGCGAAAACGGGACAAATTCGTATATTTCAAGAAAACGACAGTACGGATAAAACTAACTTATAAAATGGTACTGTCCCGTTCAAAATGGTACGAATGGTTAGCCTGGGACGTACTGAGAATAAAAACTAGTGGGGTGGGAGGAAGGAGAGTGGGATTCGTTGTATTTGAAACATTTTGGAACGTAAAAGACGAAAAATTTAAAATTTCTGAAATCATAAGTTAAATCTAAATTACCTAGTACTATTCTTCTTCTTATATCTCAATTTTTATTTTGCTCTTTTGTTAGTTTACTGGTGTAATTAACGAAAATATAGCTTTTCAAAGATAATTTGATATATATAAAATACAATGGCAAATAACTTATAAGGATTAATATGATTTTCGGGCGAGAAGTGAGTTTGATTATTTGATACAAAAATATATAAGGTGAATAACGGAGAAAGTGAAATTGCATGCCTTGTAACATATGTATCTCCAAATATGAGGCCTTCAGTGCCAGAACGGCCTAACCCACATTTTTCACTTTTTTGCTTTTATGCGGTTTGGCGTTTTAGATTTCTATTAAATCATGAAATCCAGGTTAGTACATGTGCTGACATCTAGCGATAAAAACGATAAGGTTGCTTAGGCTATTACGGCATTTTAAAATATAAGTTACGAGGATAATGTTTAGACATCAAAGCAAAAAAAGGGAAAAATGTGGGTTAGGCCGTTCTGGCGCTGAAGGCCTTATATAGTGTCATAAAATTGATGAATATAAACTGGCGAGCAGTTTATTTTAATAAGGTCCTAAGGGCGTAGATCAAGCTCAGCTCAAAATAACTGAGGATTATTATTGTGATAAGTAATTGTGGACAATAATTTTTAAGCGATAAATTGCACTACATAAATAGTTCAATAATAATCAACCAGGATATTGAATCAAAATGTAAAACTGTTAAAAAATATGGGACGAATTATCATAAAAAGTTTTCTTATGTAAATGAAAGCAAAATAATACTAAATGTATATGCATATATGTATAGAACAAATTTATGTTCATTTAAAGAAAAATGTGCTACTTTTCAATTTGCTTAATTTATTGTAATATAATTTCTAAATTTCTTTAGACCCATTTGTATTTGTACATTTTTATTATTACTTTCACATACATTATTATTAGTATAAATAAATATTAAACTATTATCTTATATCTATTATATATGTATATATAATATAAATATATACATAAAAAATCGGGAGTGTCCTCCCCTAGACTTTCCCGCATATAAATAGGTATAAAGAGTTGTGAATGAATATTTAGAATGTGTAAACTTGGTATTGATAAAGAGCCAGTTCGTGTTAGTTTATTGGTGTCAAATTTGATATTTGGTAACATTTATATATATATATATATAATAAAGTGCTACTTCCGGTTAACTGATATTTTAAATGTAAAATATCTGGAAGTAAACTGTAACTTTACTAAAAAATCAGATATGGATATAATATAAATATTTTTAATTTTATTTTATTTATAATATATAAGGGCTGGCTGTGACGTCAAGAAGTGCTGGGTGACGTCATATAATTTTAAATTAAGAAAAAACTAATGAAGATGATTTTTCTCGAGGATAAAACCAATACAAAGTGCATAACACGTGGAGATATGTCCTCACGTGAAATTTGATATAAAAATAACCCTTCACTTCCTCTCTTCGATCGGCAATACTAGCACTTCCGGTTTCCGGATTTGCACCAAAAGTTGATCAATTCATCATACTGATGCATTAAGTAAATATACCAAATTTCATCAAAATCCGTTTAGCCGTTCAAGCTGTAAACATATATACGGAGGGACGGACGGACAGACATCATGCTAAAAATACTTTTTTCTGTTAAGAAAATGCATGATTCGTGGAGATATGTAAAAATCTCCACATGTGAAATTTGGTGTGAAAACAATACCTCCTTTACTATCGTCGGTCGGTAAAACTAAGATAAAATATTTAGTCATTTTAATTCAAGTTTTAATAATATTTTTTTTTTGATACTTTATATATAAATATATAAAGTAAAAAAATTGACAACACCAAGCACACGCTCTTCGAGTGCCTATGGTGAAACCGGGAGAGAAGGAAAATAGATAAAATAAATGTTTAGCATTAGTTACTGTCTGCACTCGCGTGGTGGCGCCAAAAACTTTGTTTCAGCAGAGACAATAGAGTCTGTGCCATAATTGACTGAAAGAATGTGCCATTTTGGCGGCAAAAATATTAATATTGATGAAATTAATTTCCAGATACAGCAGTTGCTACCCTTGTGATATAACATAATGTTTTTCAATTCAAACGAAACTATTGATGATGAAAAATGAAACCATCAATTATTCTATCCTCTGAAATTACCAAGAATGCGACCACACATTATTTGCTGTTAAAAATTGGTTCATCGATTATTCTGATGCATAATTGGAATCCAGATAATGCAACAGTAGACCTTTGTACATAAAAAAAAAATGAACATCGAAAATGATTTTGAAGGAACAATATTAACTGGAAAGTTTAAAGGAAACCACAAATACCAATTCAAAGTGCATAACACGTAAAATTCAAAAGGCTTCAATTTTCTATTCGTTAGGTATTTGCAATGATTATAATTATTAATAAGTCGCAAGGTCAATTGCGGTCCATTTGCGTTTTAGACTTAGAAAATCGATGTTTCTCTCATGGTCAACGACTAAACCGTAAATGTTGAATCTATTTATATTAGCAAAAGATTAACCAAAAATATTGTGCACCAATTCTAGAAATTTAAATTAATAAGTATTATTTAAAATATATAATAATCAACCTTTTTATACCAAATTGATATAATTTAAATTTTCGATATTGTGAATTAAGAATTAGATAAATAATAAATAAAATTAAAAATCTTATATTGGTCTGTTTTTATATTTATTATATAAAAGATACATACAATGTCTTACAGCATCTTTATCTTTTGTATTTAAATAATTTCGATTTATGTTAGGTAGTATGAACATTTTTTTTAATTTTCACTTTGATTAAGTATGAAAATTAATAAGCATATATTATTATTATATTTATACCTATATTAAGGGAAGTATTTATTTAATTAAAGAGATCATATACAGATCCAGGTATATCTCTATCCTCTCCCTATTTGGGATAGAGATTTACAAAAAAATAAAAAAAAACAAAGAAAAATTTAACATAACAGAAATTAAATTATTTTTAAAAATCCATGTATCTAAAAATAGAAACAGAAAGAATACAAAAAAAAGAAAGAAAAAACAAAAACAAATTTCCATTTATTTAAAAATGTAAGATCTCAGTTGGAGTATTTTATTTATCCAATTATCCATTTAAGAGATCATATACAGATCCAGGTATATCTCTATCCTCCCCTTATTTGGGCTAGAGGATTTACAAAAAAAAAGAAATTACAACAGAAAAACAAAAGAAAACAAAAAAAAAAAAACAAACAAAAATCCAGCGTAACAGAAATCAAACCAAAGAATCTTCAAAAACTCATACATCCAAAAAGGGTAACAGAAAAACACATAAAACAAAAAAAAAATATTAGAATATTCAAATCAAATCATACATTCAGCATAAATGATCTCATTCTTAACATTCTTTTTAAGTAATAGAATAGACCATTTATTTTGTACTCACTATCTGCCCTCATAACAGTTTCTCGTTTGGATCTCACCAGGTAGTGTTCCCTAAGGTTCTCATATATTGGAGAGGATAGAGATATACTGGGTTGTATATAATCTCTTTAATTAAATAAATAAATAAATAAATAATTAAGGGAAGTAGATTAATATATATATTAATATAATTAGTATATTTTAAATAAAATAATATACATTTTTAAATATTTTGCAAGTTTTATTTAGACATTTTTATTAAGAAATATATATTTGACCAGAGGGTTGTTTAAGGATCAAAAATACGTTTTGATTCGTTTAAAGTCTTTTGAAACAAGTTACGAAAAAGTGGTGGAAAAATTGGAAAATAATGTTTTAAATTATTGGTGAATACATTATAATTAATATGTCGGAATAAATATACTATTTGAGCTATTAATAATAGAAATTATAATTAAATAATGAATATAATAAGAAACCAAATAGTTTTCAATATTATAAATGCCAATTCATTTAATCCAAAATAAAAACTACAATCAAAATCTAAAAAAAAAACGATCACTCAAATTAATCATTTAAAAGAATTATTTTTTTATGATTAATTTTCATAATCATAATGATGACTAGAGAAGAAACTAAAATAAAAACAATGATAAGTTAATGTCTTTTTCATAATAATTAGTATTATTATTGATAATGTGATAAAAAATAAATTAGATTAGCAATGAAATTAATCTCTAAAATAAAATATTCCTAGACAGACATATAAAAAAAATTGATAATAAAATCTTTTAAATTCTAATTTACGTATAAAAATAAACAGTTTATACTTATAAATATATACTGAATAATATAAGGTGTGTATAGATTGTAGATTGGACAATGAATATAGTCGTAAACGTAAAGTAGTCTTATACAAATGTGTTTTTACCGACCGACGATAGTAAGGGAGTTATTGTTTTCACACCAAATTTCACATGTGGAGATTTTTACATATCTCCACGAATCAGGCATTTTCTTAACAGAAAAAAGTATTTTTAGCATGATGTCTGTCCGTCTGTCCATCCATCTGTCCGTCCGTATAGATGTGTACAGCTTGAACGGCTCAACGGATTTTGATAAAATTTGGTATATTTACTCAATGCATCAGTATGATGAATTGATCAACTTTTGGTGCAAATCCGGAAACTGGAAGTGGTAGTATTAGCGATCGACGATGGAAAGGGAAGGGTTATTTTCACACCAAATTTCACATGAGATTTTTTACATATCTCTACGAATATTGGTTTTATCCTCGGGAAAATTCATCTTCATTCGTTTTTTCTTAATTTCAAATTATATGACGTCACCTAGCCCTTCATGACGTCACAGCCAGCGCCTCCCTATATATTATAAATCAAATAAAATTAAAAATATTTATGTTATATTCCATATCTGTTTGTTATTGTATTAATAGATACATTAAAATTATTTGAAATTGTTTCTGTAGCTGGAAATTAATTTATTTCAAATCGTCGGTCGGTTCTGTGCCTGACCACAGAGAGATCTTATGTGTATATAATATAAAACCAAGAGGAAAATTGGAAAAAAAATAAACTATTTGCTATATTCAATTCAATATTCCAAATATATATATGTAGACATTAACAGTAGTTAAAGAGTATTTGCAGATAATAATAATTATAATAAGAGTAGATTGAAAATATTCTTTCAATGCAAAATTTCAGTGATGATTTCGATTTTGCAGACAACGAATAAGTAAATCACAAGACAAATATGAAAGTATAAAAAAAATTATAAGAATTTGACTATTAGACCAAGATAATATAATTATAATAAACGTAACCAACTACAATACTAATTAATTAATTATTTCGGAATATTTAATTATTATATTTTGGTACATCTACACTTACATTTAATTATATAGGCAATTACATATATAATTATATAATATAAATGTTTGTTTTTTTTTAATTACTTAGTCTTTTGTTTCAAGTTTCATTTTACGGTTGAAAAATTAATTGATTTATTACAATTCTGTTAAAATTATAATTAAATTGTTTTGAATGAATTTCCTGCTAACCTAAATTATCAATTGAAATAAAAATAAAAACATATATTCAGTAATATCAATATCTTAATTAAATTAACTAAAATCATTTATCTTATAAATACTACTAATAATAATAATACTAATATGTATATAGTTAAACTAATAATTCTTTTTGATTAAAGAAATTAAGGCTAAATAAATTAACATAAAATATAGTATATATATATACAATATTTAGTTCAATGAACTGATTATGAATAGGACGAGAAGGAGAAGAAGAAGAAGAAGATCAAGAAGGTGAAGAATTATTATCTACTCAGTCCAAGCAGTCCTCCTCCTCGTCCCTCTCATTCATAGCTTTTACCACTTCACTTATTTAAATCATTTATGTTAAATTGTTTGAAGTATATAATTTCGACATAAGTTGTTTTTTTTTTCTTAAAAGTCAGTAAGATATTTAATTTCCAATGTTTCAACCTTGAATGAAACCTGTTGTGAACTTGAACTAAAATTTTTTTTTTATTAAATCTTGTTATTAAACCATGACACAGTTTAACAAGAAATTATAAATTAATATAGACATTATTTTATTTCAATAAATATTAATTTAAAATAAGCTGGAGTGTCTCCACTCGACTATCTCGCAAATTTGAATTGGATTAATTAACATATATTATATTTAAATTGAATTTAATTAATTATAAATTAAAATTCATAAATAATATTTATTAAATCAGCGCATGTTTGGCTCTTTGTTAATGACACCATGTCACGTGTTGGAGCGTGATTTGTAGTGTTAATTAATTCCGGTACTTTCAGCGATTCAATCAAGCTGAAATTCTATATATAGAAGTTTTATACAATTTTTAATCATGTGAAAAACTATCAAATATATATCTTTATTTTTACGGTCAGTTTAGAGGAAAAAAATCAAAACGTTGTAAATAATGACCCTCTTCAGGATGAGCTACATTTCTCAAAAGTTGATAGAAAACTACGAATTTTGAATAATGCTCATGTACCAAATTTCATGATTCTAGCTCAAACCGTTTTTGCGTAATCTTTTCTACATACATACACACACACACAGACATTTTTCTCAACCTTTGAGAAAATGATGCAGGACCCTTCAAAACATCAAAATCTCGACATCGAAAATAGTAATAGGCGAGATAGTAAAAAAAAATTAATAAATCAACCGGTAAATGCTTTAAAATATACACTAATAAGTATTATAATTGTTTTGTTTTTTATTTAATAGATATATCTATAAATTTTATCGTATTTAGGTACATAGATATTATATAATACAATATAATATTTTTTTTTCAAAACTAATTAATAACATTTAATATTTATTTATTTTAAAATTTTTAAAATTGAAAATACATACATAATATAAATAATTTATTATTTATTACCTAAAAAATATAAAAAATTCTAGTTCTTTGTTCAATATACAACGAATAGATCAATTATATTATATTCATTATATTTTTAAAAGTTGACTAAGATATTTTTTTTATGAATTTCAAATAAATTTTTAATTTCAAACTATATAACATTTACTTGTACAATTATTATTCGTAAAATAAGAATGGATATAAATTTAAAAATAAAAAAATAAAAACAAAATAATAAAATAAAAATGTTGAATTCAATTAATTTAGATTTTAATCTTCATAAAGAAAATTTTATTTAAATTTCCAAAAGGTAAACTGATATTTCCTGATGTTCATTATTAACAAGATCCAATAGGTATATTCTATTAAATATTAATATTTTTTTAATTTTTATCTTTTATTAGATAGATACTCTTGTATCTACTTAATGTAAAATGTGATACCTAAATGAATAATATTAAAACAAACCAAGGTTAATATATATTATATTTTCCTCATATATATATATATATATATGAGGAAAATATTTATTTTATTATACAATAGTATATATAGGATATATCTAAAATTTTAAATACATATTTATAATGTGTGTGTGTGTGTGTGTGTGAAAAAAGATATTTAGTATAGTATATTTATATTTATTATATAGAAAGAATTAATATAAATATTGATAAACATAGTATAAAACAATACTTTGAGTATTTTAAATAAAATAACAAACTTGATTATAAAATTAATTTGATTAATTAATTAATTAATTTTGTCAAAAAGAATAATCCTTCTTGTATTTCAATTTATGGTATAAACATATATTAAGGCGGTTAGAGATATGACGCCGGCGTGGAAATGACATTGCGGGACGATAGTAGTCAAATACAGATGAAGCATTGAAAAATTGAACTCACTAAATAATTTTATAAAATGAGGGAAATAATCATAGTCCCAAACATGTGGAAATATATTATTTATCTTATGTACTTTTTTTAATTCTTAAAACTTACCTAATTCAATACTTAAACCAGTGTTTTCCAACCTGTGGGGGCGCGAGACTGTTGTAAGAGGGGCGCGAATATATTAGAACCAATTTTTTTTTCTAAAATCTATAATAATCTATAACAGGGGTCGGTAACCTGGTGCCCACGAAGCCATTTCAAGTGCCCGCATTTTTAGATTTTTTTCCAATTTTTTCAATATGGTTACTATATTATGTGAGTATTTATGTAATTAGATTATTACAAAAATTAAGGGGGGGGCAAGAATTTTTTTTTTAAAAAAAGGAGGGCGCCGGTTCTGAAAGGTTGGAAAGCACTGACTTAAACATTTCAAATTTCCTAGTTTTTATTTTTGTTTTGCATATAACAACTACCCATAAGCAATATCCCGCATACCGGCTCCGCAATATCACAATCCCTGTTAGGGATATTGCCGAAAAGTTGACTTTTTTCTTTTTATAAATTTTATTAGTTCCTATTTTAAAAATAAAGCTGTAAATTTTGCTATGAATATCTATATAATCATAAGTAATATTAACACCAATAATTATATAATAATATGTATTAGCATTCACATTCACACGTGATCCCAGGTTCAAGTCCAGGGGAAGGAAATTTCTCTAAAAGGGGTCTATGGGATGGAGTCAACCCAGCCTCCGGGATCAACAATGGGAAGCTACTTGATAAAAAGTAGCGCCTCCGATCAAGAAAATCAAGGTAAAGGTTGATAGGACCCGTTCTACTGATCATAGGACACCTCATCATTTATATAACCGACTTGATAGGCGTTGTCCTTGCATAGGACGTACAAAAGTCAGAGGTTTTTTTAGGTATTAGCACACACACACACACATTTAATATTTAACAAAAACCCGAATTGTCCGTAATATCCCTCAGTTTTATCTTAAAATATCATATTAGAAGTATAAAAATAATATATAAAATTATTCAAATTCTAGTGCAATCACTACACTTTTTTACTATGAATTCAATATTGAACCTAAGATAAATAAAAATGTTGACTTCATTTTATTTAACGTGGGAAAAGAAGATGAATATACAAAAATAATGAATTCAAGTATATATATATATATATATATATTATCAGATTTATCAGGGATAATCACGTATTTTTGTGAGATTGTTTTCTCGACGTTTCGGCACCCATTTTGGCGCTATTTTCAAGAGATTATTTAGGTGAGAATATTTTTGGGATTCTGGGTCTTAGTCTGTGTGACCAAGGGTTAATATCGGGATTTTGGGTTGATAGGTTGGGTGGTTTTGTACTCACTGCGTTGCTGTAGAGCTCTGAAGAATCCTGGGCAATCTTGAGACTTGCACACGTCCTCACTGGACATCAGCCCGAGCTTGAAAATGGCACCAAAATGGGTGCCGAAACGTCGAGAAAACAATCTCACAAAAATACGTGATTATATTCTTGATAAATCTGATAATAATAAAAATAATAACATTCACGGATATCTAAACCAATATATATATATATATATATATATATATAGATAGATAGATAGATAGATAGATAGATTTATGTGTAAATCTTATCTTTATGTATACGTATTTATATATACGAGTATATTCATCAATCTAGAAATGTTTTGACTTTGCTAAATAAATAATAGGAATAAATAAATGTTGAGAAAAAAAAAATTAAAGAACAAAATTATTGTATATAAGAAAAAAATCACACCACTTGATTTTTTTTTTTTTTTTTTAAATTGAAAATGAAATAGAAATTCTTACCTTGTTATTATTTTTATAATCGTATTAAACTTGTATTTAATATTATTGATAAATAAATAAATAAGCAAATAAATAAATAGATGAAACTGATATCGTTGGTGGTAAATGTGTGCGTTGAGGCAGGGTGAGTGGGGGTGGGGGTGGAAATTAAGTGACGGAGACGATAAAAAAACAATTTGTAATAGAAGCGTGTAACGAATTGAACAAAAGCAAACACCAAAATGTAATCGAGTTGAGTGTCACTTGTCTACTGCGGCAACCGGCCACCAACCTTCCTACTAAATACTTCACTTCACTTCAATTCATTTCACTTCACGTCGACACACACAATCTACAACATACATGTTGGTGTTGCTAATAACATAGACTAGTATATCAGCAACACCATCAACAACAACAACTCCCCACACATTTCACTTATGCAATCCCCTCTCTCTCTCTCTCTCATTTACTTACTAATAAATACATTCTCTCTCTCTCTCTCTCTCTCTTTCACACACACACACACACAGGCACAAATATTAATCGGTAAAATAAGATCAAAAATAGTTTGATTTGATAAATATAAAAAGATGATCAAAATGATTAATTTATTATTATTATTATTATTATTATTATTGTTATCAACTTCATATTATTCATCTCTTGATTTATATTATCAATTATTATCAATAAATTTAGATTAGAGAATGAGAATGAGTTGATGCATGTACAAATCATTTAATTAACGAATCTAATCAAAATAATTATTCATATTCTTTAATACTATATATATACACACACACAAGGTTTGTTCAAAAGAAAAGGTGAATTTTGAATTATTACGAAAAGTATTTATTTATTCATCAATATCTCCATTTTGTCCCCTTCAAAGTAATTCCCCTCAGATATAATGAATGCACTTATGCCAGCTTTTCTTACAATCGTCGAAGCACTTCTGAAATACATTTTTCGGAATGGCCATCTGCTCATTCTTCGATTTCGACTTTATCTTATTAATGGTAGAAAAACACTTTCCTTTCAATAGTCTCTTCCTTTTTAGGAAAAGTCGCAAGGAACCAAATCAGGTGAATACGGTGGTTGAGGCATAATTACGGTGTTGTTTTTGGCTAAAAAATCACGAACAAGCAATGATGAACGTGTGAGCTGGTGCATTATCGTGATGCAGAATGCATGATTGGTTTTGCTACTATTCCGATGATTTGAGTCGTATGGCTTGACGTTGCAAACGTTGCATAACTTCCTTGTAGTATTCCTTATAAACAGTACGACCTGTTGGCAAGAACTCATGATGCACCACGCCATTGTAATCGAAGAAAACAGTGATTTTCATATTTAGATAAACCAATATTTGTTGTGAAACAAATTTTTTTAATTCTTAGATTAAAAAAAATTAAAAAAACAATCCTTGAAAAACAATATTTTTTGATAATAATGTATCCGGTCCTTTTGTAAGCGATAGTCCGTGGACGACCGAGTGAATTGGTGGTCCTTTTTTTCTTCCAATCTAGTCCGTCTGATCTCGACGGCAGCCCACGAACGACAGCCCTTGTCTCTTTTCAACAACTATTCTCTACTGGGGAAACGTATTACAATAATAATCCTTTTCAAAAGTAAATTTATTTCTAAATAAATAAATTTTCTTTTTTTTTCTTTTTTTTAAGGATTAATGATATTTTTAAAATATCATTACAATATTTATAATAATTGCTTTCTCATGATGAGATTTTTTCAATTTCTATTTTTTATTTTTTTCCAAATAAATTTTATGTTTAAAACAGTCATAACAACTCGAAAAGATAACTGGAATATGAGCTTGAATTTGTTTTCAAATAGAAGATGACACCAGAGATTTGAAAACTAAAGTTGATGCAAATTCTTTCTAGGGGAAAGTTTTCACTTTTAAATTTATTTGTTCAATTTTAATTTACAAACATGCATATCGTTATTAAAGTAGTGCACTCGCCTAAGTCAACATTTAATGAATCCGTTCAACTATTTAATAAATTTGAAATGAAATAACCTTTCAAAAGGATATCCATACTTTGAAAGTGGTTCATGGACTTTGATGAGGAATGGTGATGATTTTATTCATTGTGTCTGAAATATTCTTTTTCATTTCCTTTTTCTAAGCATCATGATTTCTTTGAGTAAACATTAGAGAGGTGATACCATTTGTAAATGAATCAATCTGAAAGAACACTTACTTATACTTACTTATTATCAACTCAAAACAGCAAATAGGTTGGTTAACTGCATGAAATTAAACGATTGGCGGTTATTATTAAGGAAAATTTGCAAATTTGACTTTTGTGACTAAAAATAATTTAAAAAATTGAAATTAATCATTAGATTTTGTTTCTCTTTACTTAGAATATAGTTTACTTATAAATTCCAATTAATTTAATAAAAAATTTAATAAACATACATTGTTACATTGTTACATTGTTTTTTTTTTAAATAAAATGCATAAGAATATATACAATATATATATATGGTAACCTAAATAAAAATATGAGCTGTGGCCAGGCACAGAACCGGCCGACGGTTTGAAATAAATTAATTTCCAGCTACAGAAACAATTTCAAATAATTTTAATGTATCTATAAAAGTAATAAAAAACAGATATGGATATTACATAAATATTTTTAATTTTATTTTATTTATAATATATATGGAGGCGCTGGCTGTGACGTCATGAAGGGCTAGGTGACGTCATATAATTTAAAATTAAGAAAAAACTAATGAAGATGATTTTTTCCGAGGATAAAACCAATACAAAGTGCATGATTCGTGGAGATATGTAAAAAATCTCCCCATGTGAAATTTGGTGTGAAAATAACCCTTCCTTCCTATCGTCGATCGCTAATACTACCACTTCCGGTTTCCGGAATTGCACCAAAAGTTGATCAATTCATCCCACAGATGCATTAACTAAATATACCAAATTTCATCAAAATCGGTTGAGCCGTTCAGGCTGTACACATCTATACGGACGGACAGACGGACGGACGGACAGACATCATGCTAAAAATACTTTTTTCTGTTAAGAAAATGCCTGATTCGTGGAGAGATGTAAAAATCTCCACATGTGAAATTTGGTGTGAAAATAACCCTTCCTTCCTATCGTCGATCGCTAATACTACCACTTCCGGTTTCCGGAATTGCACCAAAAGTTGATCAATTCATCCCACAGATGCATTAACTAAATATACCAAATTTCATCAAAATCGGTTGAGCCGTTCAGGCTGTACACATCTATACGGACGGACAGACGGACGGACGGACAGACATCATGCTAAAAATACTTTTTTCTGTTAAGAAAATGCCTGATTCGTGGAGAGATGTAAAAATCTCCACATGTGAAATTTGGTGTGAAAACAATACCTACCTTACTATCGTCGGTAATATACAATTTTTTTTTTCTAAACAAATTAATAAATTAATAATAAATTATCTCAATCTATTTTATGATACATGTTTTTGAAAACTGACATAATATACTTATATCATTATCAAATGAGGAGAAAATAATTTCAAATGCATTTTCATTTAATAATTTTTATTGATTTTTATTAATTCAACTACAATATTTTTTTTGTTTTATTTTATATATATATATATATATATATATATATATATATATAGTTAGTTATTTATAGCAGTGCTCCGCAACCGGTGTGACGCGGCACACTGGTTTGCCTTAAAGGAGATACATGAATATAAGAAATTTATATTTTTTTGATTTATAATTATATTATATGCGGATTTCTAAGTTTCATTTGATCGCGGCGGCACACCTGTATCTCCTTTAAGGCAAACCAGTGTGCCGCGTCACACCGGTTGCGGAGCACTGATTTATAGTTATAATTTGCATTATAGTAGATACATGTTACCTACAATTTAGATATTCACAATTGAATGATTGCTTAAAAGTATCCATATAATTATTTATGTTTTAGTTTTAGTGTATTTATATTGCGTGATTCAGTCATCGTCTCATAAAATAGAATTCAATTTAATTTATCCAATAATCCTAAAGAAATTAATCATTTTTTTATATTATATATTTAATAATAATAACAATAATAATATTATTATTATTATTACTTGGATAGATTAAATAGATATGGGGAAGTGGGGGAATGAAAATCCCCCATGAGACGTTTTCCATTTTTAATATATCAGGGGGCATTTTATATCACACACAAGTTACAATTTTACATCGCACAACCCTCCCCCCTCCCCATCCACATTTCAATTACATTACATCACTTGATACTGCTTATTATATATAATATAATTCTTAATTTTAATATTTATAATATAATTACATGTTTTATATAAGTAATTTATATATAGAGATAGTTTCATTCTTTTTAATTCTAAATTATTAATAATAGTAAATTAATTAAATAATAATAATAATAAAAAAACAATAAAAATAATAATTATTTATAATTTTTATTTAAATTATTAATTCATTATTTTATTTTATTATTATTATTACGCATTTATTAAAAGTAAATATAAATCTATGATGTATATTATTATTATTATACTTACTATTATATTCACAATTGAATGATTGCTTAATAAAAAATAATAAATAAATAAATACATAAACAAAATATATAAAATCTGATTTAAATAATTTTTTCTTTTTATTTTTATGTTTTAAATAATCATTTATACACACTGTCAAGGCACAATTTCTCAAAAACATGCATGTTTTTTCATTTTTTTTTTTTTTTTTAATTCTTCTCACTTTATTTGTATTGTTTATTATTTGTTTGCATTTGTAATTATAGAGATATTTTTTTATTATTAAGGTGTTTATAGGGATTGACAATTTTATTAAAAATGAGATGATTTTGAACTATTTATTTATATTTTTTGTTTTTTTGTTTGTTTTTGTTGTTTCTTTGTTTTAAGTATAAAGAGACGAAAACGGTTTATATTTTTTTTATATATAAAGAAATAAACAAATAAAAATTATTAATTTTCCAATATTAAAATATATAAACGCCATTAGTATTTTTTGTTTTGTTTTTTTATTGTAATTATTTTTTAATATGTACTGAATTCAACATTCATATTCATTTTAGAAATTATTCATTTGATTATGTAGATGATGGAAATTATTATGAAGAAAACTTTTCCCATATTGTAATTTTTAATCATTTTTTTTTTCTTTATTTCTTATTCATCATCAAGTTTTTATAATTATAACAATTTTATCTCAATTTGAAACTCATTTTTCAAAAATAAATAAATTTATATATACTTAATTACTCACTTATTTACTTTTTTTTAAAATTGAGTATATACTTTCTTTTAAATATAATTAGTAGACATTTAAAATATTTTGTCCCTATTGATGTTTAATATAAATATATGAACAATTTTCTATAATAATTAAAATAATATTCTTGAAATTATCATCTTATCATAATATATATATATATATATATCATTCTTTCTATATATCTATAGATATATGTATTTTTGTATATTGTACAAGAAATAAAAGAAAACACACAAAATAAAATTATAAAAAAAAATCATCAAATTATTCGTGAATCATTATATCTTTTGTCAATGAACAATAGGGCTGAAGAAATATAAATATAAATATAAATCACTAATACTATGCTGTTCTAATTATTATTATTTATGAATTTCCTAAAGAGTGTCGTCTCATTAATTCGTCTTTATTAAAAAATTATGAAAAAAATGAAACGGTCAAGACTTATTATTTCCAACCTTCCCCAATCTCCTCCTTTAGTATTATTATTATTAATTATTATTATATGTTATATAAATTAGATAAAATTACATCATTAATTATTTATTGTTATTATAGCTCTTTTCTTTTATGTTTTACCACTTGTGAATTGTAGATTGAAGAAGAAAGAAGAAAGATACATGGTAGGGGTAGGTATAGTTATCCAGGTATGTGTCACACTTTGAAATTAAAAACATCGAACGATAATTCAATTTAATTTTTTTCTCTTATTGTTCATGATTTTTATTTTTGTAAAGATTTTTCATAATTTGAATATTGCATGTCTATTATCTAGTATCTATTATCTATTTGTGTCGTTTCAATTTGATGATCAACACACTTTTTTATTTTCCATATTTCCATCTTATGATTCTGATTCGTATTCATTCTCAAGATACTTTAATATATCAGTTTTTTTTTTTTAGTTTTATTATAATATGTGTACTATTTATTATATCATTAGTTTCTCAATCATCTCAAAAATACAAATTTTTTTCTAACTTTAAATTATATTTTAAATATTTTCAAAATATATATCGAAAATTCTATACTTTATCTTTTTATATTATATTTTAAAATTGTATGCTATTAATTTGATTTGATTGGATTTGATTCTTTAAAAACTTAATTTATTTTTTAAAATTTTTATAAAACTTAAAAATAAAAATAAAATGTATTTTATCTCTAAAATTCATTAAATTAATATTAGGTTAGATAGGGAGAAATTAAAAATATTATTTTATTGTTATTATTTTAATTAACGTTTTCGATTCTTTATACTTGATTGATTGATTGATATAAATAGAAAAGAAAAAATATTTTTTAAACTAATATTACGTTGTATGTAGGTAGATTTATAATCAATGCAATCCATCCAACAAAATGTCATAAGTATGTATATTTATTTAGCTAGCTACATTTTTTAATTTTTTTTTTAATTCCAGGATTGCTATTTTATTTATATTTTAATCATCACGATTTGCTTGCTTGTACTACATCATTGCATTGCATTGCTTAATTTATTATTTTTTATTTTTGTTTTTTTTTTTTAATTTTTTTTAACAATTTTTAATAAATGTAAATTTGATAATATTTTTAATTTCAATTAAAAAAAAATAATTGAAATTATCTAATTATCTATATATATATATATATATATATATATTATATAGTGTTTTATAAGAGTATGCCTATAGAGAGAGTGATATAAACAGTGTGTTTTAAATAGGTACCTAGTATTATAAATATAGAATATTTTTGTTTTTATTTTTGTTTTTGTTTTGCATGATATGATGGAAATTTTTATTTTTTGCATTTTTTTCCCCTATATGTGATAATATTTTAAATTTTAAAGGTAATATGTTTCAAATAGATATAATATTATGGTTATTGGTGTTACTATTATCTAACATAGGAAGATAGACTATAGTAGGTACATATAAATATATTTACAAGATATTAACAAATTTAATTTATGAATAAAAGAAACGTTTTGTCAAAATATTACTTACATTTAATTTAATTCATTGATGAAATTCATTTAAAAATTAAAAAAAATAAAAAAAAGAATAATTAAAATCCATTGAATTTTTGAATTATTAAGAGATACAAATTAATAATAAAATAAAAAAAAGATTTTCTTTCACATTAATTATAGTTTTTTTTAATACTAATAAATTACTTATTTTTCAATTTCAGTATTAATATATATAATATTATTATAATAAAAAAATTATAATAATTTTTATATTTTTCTAGATACATTTATCAATTTCTGTACGTTTTCTTTTCTTTTATTCATATTTTAAAAATCACCAGAATCAATTCCTTTATTTTTATCACTACAAAATATAGAGAGATTCCTCTTTCTCTTTCTATATCTATTTCTCTCTTTTTCTCTATCATTTCATCTTCTTAGACATTTATATACTAAATATACACTGGCAGAAAAATAAAAGGTTTACATACCAATTAATTTTATTAATTCTAGTTATTACGTTATTTTATGGTATGGAATGATATTTAGTGAAAGCATTTGTTTTAAAATAAGAGATAATTATCATATTTCTTAATGGTCAAGTGTTTTCAAGGTTAAAGATACCTACAATCTCCAATTATCCTTAAGAGGGAAGAAACATTGCAAAATGTGAAATAGTGGCACCACTCTCTCTTTCTAGTTACTCGTTACAATTTGGCAGACAGTCATCCAGATGGTTTTTTTTCTTTCTTAATGATTGGATTTTTTTCCGCCAGTATATACAGAGAATAAATAAAATAAATGCCATATAATAATATAATAATATAATAATTAAGTAAGGAACATACAACATTTTATGGGTATAAAATAAAAAAAAAAATATATAAAGTTTTAATTTTAATCATTTAAACTTTAAACTAAAACACACTGTTTAAAAATAAATTTATATTATAAATTTACATTTTCATTTTTAAATTAATTTATATTTAAATGTAAATTTAAATTTAGCTACTTGATTGTTATTCACAATTTGTTTTTATTTCTTTAGTTCTTTTTGTTTTGTTTTGTTTTTTTTACTAAATGTTTTTATTAAATTTTATAATATTTCTTCCTAAATAACTTGCATATAACTATGTTTACTTTGTGCACAATTTTCTTTCTCTTGTAGGTATATTTTTATATATATAATGATAAATACAACAAAAACAAAAAAAAAATAAATTGACAACAAATAAATGTTTTTTTTTCTATATGTTTATATATAACATTAGATTTGTCTAATAATTGTTTTATTATGGTTATAATAATATTGTTGTTGTTGTTGTTATTTTTTTATATATATAATTCAGTCGACTATTAAAATTTGTTTATATTTTATTTAAATCTTATCCATATTACTTATATAAAAATTTTCATGGAATCATATACCTATATATTTATTAAAATAGGTTTTATTAAAAAAAAACTAAAAGTATAGATAATATGGTAATTGTTTACAAAACAGGTAAGTTTCAAGGATTTGTCAGTGGATACCATTTTTAATTCCAAAAAAACTTTTCTGTTGCAATATTTCTCCGTCCATTCTAGTTTATGGAATAAAAATTATTAAAATTTGCATATAAATCTATTGAGGTTTTATTTTTAGTTCGGTTTGGATATATGAAAATTAAAAAATTAATTTATTAAATAATTTTCCTATATCCAAATCGAGAATAAGTGAATAATTAGTGAATTACTCAATTATTAAATTATTAAATGGGTGCTCATTCATAACTACTTTAATAATAATCTTTAATAATTTTTATCTCGTAAACTAGAAGAGACCGAGAAATATTGCATAAGGAAAGTTTCTTTGGAATTAAAAAAGGAATCCACTGGCAAAGTTTCATCTAAATCCATGAAACTTGCTCTTTTGTAAACAATGATCGATAATATTTTTAAAAGAAATGAAACGGATGATTGTTTGACCAGATACTGGATTCTGATTATAAAACGAGCTGTAAAACCGAAAAGTTCTGATATCGAGTTTCATGTTCTCGTTCCATGTTTTTCACGTATAAATAATAAAGAGATTTTTGCTTTAGCCCAAGTAAAATTATTCACTCATTAATGATTCAAAACAAGTCCCAGAATACTAATTAGCATAGCAATTTGAGATGGATTCGTCGTTTTATTAAATTTTCATAGAATTTAGACATTTATTTTCTTTTTAATAATTAAATTAAAATGTTTAACAGATTAATTACGATAGCTTTAATATAATATAAAATAATATAATAAATATAATTTTTTAGGATTTATTGATAATATACACTCTTTTAAGATAATAATTATAGTATATTATTATATGTTTGTATTTCTTTTTCAAGTGTAGGTAAAGTAGTAGTACTTATAGAAGAGATAAGAATTAATTAAAAAAAGAACGTTTTGTACGGTAACATTTTAATATCAAATACTATTTTTTAACAAAAGGATTGTTTGTTTGTGTAATTTATATAGATATTATATGTACACCTAAATTTATTATTATAAGATATGAGTATCAGTCAGTCAGTGTTAAACCGTCAACACGTTCCAAATATCAATTGATCTACATTTGTTAGGGTTATGGCAATATAATTGTTCTTTTGCACGACTTTTACGTTTCTAAATAATACACAAATATAATGTATGTACATATTTAGAATTTTTTTATATGGAATAAAAATAATACATCATCATCATTAGAAAAAATTATTAATTTTTCAATTATAGAATATTTTTTTTTTTTTTTTTTGGAATTAATTTCAATCTGATTCTTATTCAAATTATATATATATATATATATATATATATATATATATATAAATAACCAAATGTTAAAGACGTGTTTATAAATAGTCATTGTTAATTGATTAATTTAATTTAATTATTTATTTCAATTATTATTAATTATTTTTTGAAATTTGATTAGGATGAATTATTTAGTATTGTAATAACTTGTATAAACTAGTACAAATATTTATTTTTTGTTGTTGTTTTCTTTTTCAGTTTAGAATCATCTTTTCCCTATTGGGTTATCCAAATACACACCCTTGTTTTTTTTTCTCTTTCGTTTGAAAATCAAAATTAATTAAAATTATTTATTATTAGATAAATAATATTCTTGTTTATAATTAAATCAACGGACAGTCATAATATATGATATTATATTAAATATCCATGGTGATTCAACATTTCTAGTGTAATTTTTATCATTTACAGTTAAAAAAAAACTAAAAAATTTAAAACTCAATTGTCTACATATTTATATTTTAAAAGTATATAGATTCCCAGTATATTTATTATTATTATTATTGTTTTTTGTATTTGAAATAAATAAATTAAATAAATTATTTATTTCTTATTATTTCTATAAAAATAAATTTTTAAAAAAACATTTTCAACATTTATAAGGGAATTTTGTAAATAAAATAACATATTGATATTTTTTATTGTAAATTTATTAAAAAAAATACACAACGTTTCGATTGCAGATGTAGCAATCGAAATGTATATTTTTTGTATTTTTTTGAATAAATGTATAATAAATAATATCAATATGTGGTTTTATTTACAAAATTCCCTTATAAATAAAAAAGATTTAAAAATTTAATTTTGTTCGACATTTGTTTTAATAAAATTTACATACAAATCTCAATCATTTTTACGTTATGATTGCCACAGGGGCAGTAAGTAGTGTTATTAATATAATTATTTTTTTTAATTAGAGAAAAGATAATATTTTATAAATTCATTGAATTAAAAAACAATTTCTAAACTTTTCATTAAATTTGTAGAAACATCCAATAATTGTTCTGAATTCACATACTAATGTATAATATTCATAGATGTAGATCCACCTTTTTTTATCAAAAGGCCAAACGAAAATTCGACATTCGACAAAAAAACAACTTAATTAATTGTACAACCTTAAATATTTAATAAACAATTCATATAATACATATTTCAAAAAATCGTTTCATTGTTTTAGAGATTATTTATAAAATATACTTAATTTAACATTTGCACCTGGTAAAAGTTAAGGTACCAATAAAATGATAATATACTATTATCTTTGGGGCGAGCCGCAAAATTTATACGGCAGGCCGCGGGTTGCTCACCTTTCATGTATATCATATATTCTTAACCTTTATTAATTACAGATATATAATAAATAATGAACAAATTTTTAATTGTCTTTTGTACTTAATAAATATTATTATTATTTTTACAATTATTATTGCTATTTTGAATTATAACTAGAAAACATTTATTGCTTTATTTATTTATTTATTTATTAATATTAAATCACGTTAAAGAATTTAATGTATTTAATAAAAAAACTTCTTATTCTTTTTAAATATTTTGTTATTTAATTTAATATTGATAATTGTGTTAATGAAAATTGATGGTGATTGTATGTTTATCTATTCAATGATAAATATTCATTCATATAATTGATTTCATTTCAATATTAGATGAAATTATTATATTAATGATGATGGGTCATATTTCATTAAAATTTATCTCTATGATAACAAAGATAATTGATACACGAAAAAATAAAAATCAAGAATGTTCAACACACTTGAGAATAAAATAAAAACTCCTCCCCCCCTCTTCTCTTTTTTCACCATTTCATTAATCTTTTTAATTAAGAAAATTCATTCAATATTATAATATTTCGTTAATTTGTTCTTGTGCAATGATTGTTTATTAAGGTGGTTAATAAATAATGAGAAATCATCTTATATATATGCGAGGGTGGGGTGAAAAGTTTCCGGCCTGACCAAGAAAAACGATGTTTTTAAATTTTTTTTTTGCTCTATTTTTCAACATTCAAGATAGCTGAGAACTGTACGATGTCAGCTGAACGTGTGCGAAATATTTTGCACAACCATTTGAATATGGAAAGCTGTGTGCAACGTGGGTGCCGCGTTTGCTAACGTTAGACCAAAAACTGCTTCGAAAAACCATTTCTACCGACAATTTGGCGCTGTAGGCGTAATCCAAATCAATTTTTGCGTCGATTCATAACTGTTGGTGAGACTTAAATTAAATTAAATCAAATTTAATTATTAATTAATTAAATTAATTAAATTAATCAGAACACCGTTATGAGAAATGTATCAGTGTTGATGGAGATTATGTTGAAAAATAAAGCAAAACAAATTTAAAAACATCGTTTTTCTTGGTCAGGCCGGAAACTTTTCCCCCCACCCTCGTATATATATATTTGTCGTAGTCAAATGGCAATATTAGGAAAATAGCATTTGCCTGGCCAAATAGCTTCAACTATTATTTCATTTCAATTTGACTAGGAAAATAGTATTTGCCTAGACAAAAGACATTTGCCTAAATCTTTGTTGTATGTTAATAGCTTTCTTTAACTATTACAGTAGCCAGTTAATTAAGAAATTATTCAAAAAATTTTTTGTTCTTTATTGTATATTTTTATCTAATTTGAATTTGCCATAACTTCAGTGCAGTTTTCGAGTTCTAAATTAATGGAAATGTCAAAATTGTTTTTAAATAAATATGTTGATGAAATGGCTCAATGAAAGCATGTATTATGCTAACGTAAATAATTAAGATTATTATAAACAAATTCTATTTCATCTGTCATCGATCCAATAAATGTCCGACATTTTCTGAGCTATTTTCCTAGTCAAATTGAAATAAAATAAAAGTGAAGTTATTTATTATTTTATAACAGTCGATTGCAAACTACTCTAAATTTTATATATATAAATTACTTTTAGCTACGATCCGTACTTATAATTATTCTTTAGTATTTCTAACTACGATCATTTAATTAAAATTGATTAATAGAATTTGTTTCTTATTTACTAGAAATGTAACTTTCTAATAGGTAATTAGTAAATTTGTAAAATGTATATTTGCTGTTAGCTCACAGTAAAATTAAAATGATTCAATCGATCACTGATATAAATTACAATAAAAAATGTTGAACTAGTATATATATAAATAAATATATATAAATATATATTGTAACGTTTTCTAACCTTACTGCAACGTTAGAGCGTAGATTCGACATAATAACAACTCCAGATTACTTCAATACAACATAAAAATAACTAAATAATTGTTTATAAACCGGGAAGCTTCAGGAATTTGGATGAAAATTTGCCAGTGGATTTCTTTTTTAATTCCAAAGAAACTTTTCTTATGCAATATTTATCGGTCTCTTCTAGTTTACGAGATAAAAATTATTAAAGTTTGAATATAAATTCAATTACATTTGATTTAGTTACCACGTTTAATTCATTTGGCCACCAGAGGACTTCATTAATTTTCGGGGGTTTTTTGAGTTTGGTTTGGATATAGGAAAATTAATTAAATCATTTTCCTATATCCAAAGCGAACCGAAAATTAGTGAATTTGTGAATAATTAGTGAATTAGTCAATAAAACATTACTAAATGGGTGCCCAATTGGACGTTCACTAGTTTATCTGTCAAACTTTAATAATTTTTATCACATAAACCTGAAGAATCCGAGAAATATTGCATAAGAAAAGTTTCTGTGGAATTAAAAAATAAATCCACTAGCAAAGTTTCATCCAAATCCCTGAAGCTTCCCGTTTTGTAAACATTTACCAAAAACTATTTATTACAAATAAATGTTACTAATTAAAACAATACAATTTCGCAATCGAAAACTCTATTATATATCAGTTCTATTCGTTCTATCAAAAGTGACCTATCACAAAAGTAAACAACCTCCCCCCCCCTCCTGGTCGCTTAATGCCTTCCATGTTCGTTTATCGAAGCTTCCCTGATTCACTAATACGCAGAGAATTACGCCACAATATATATATTATATAAAATCATTTGTTTAGTCATATTTGTTTTTCGTTTTGTTTATATATTCATGTTTTATTGTTATAATTATTTAATAATTAATACATTAATTTACTTATTTATTTATTTATACATACTTAATTAATGAAAATAGATGTTTATTTGTTTGTGTTTGTTTTGTTCTTTTTAATATAAAAATTCATTAACAATTAATTCGTTGTGTTAAATATATATATATATATATATATATATATATATACATAATTTATTTATTTATTTTTACAAATTTATTATCTATTTAATTTAATAAAAATAAAAACAATAATCATTATTTAATATAAGTTATTTTATTTTTTTGAGCATTGTATATAACTTAGTAATTTTTTAACTTTAATTTTATATCTATTTTAGTATTACCATCATTTATTCCTACTAGGAAAAAAAAATGTTATCTGGATTCAGCGATTCCCAAACTATCAAGAGTTTAGAAATATAATACATTTATGCAAATTCTTATCAACGAATAATAAAAACAATACATTACGATGAAAATTATGATTATTCAGAATTTATTCAATCATCAGCAAAATTTATTTCATAATTTATTATTATTATTATTTAATTAATTTTAGTATGAAAAGAAAAAATGTCAATGTAGATTAATATAAAAATATTGTGATTGTTTTGTATAAGAGGAAAAAAACAAAAAAAGCAGAACAATAAGAAGGAAAACTAAAGAAAAGTGTTGTGAAACGCTGATGTTACCCAATAAGTACATACAAATTAACAATTTTAAAAATAAGACTAAATTTTTAAATTTTATTATATAAAATAATCATCTTTATCAAATAATTTATATTAATAATAATAATAATAATAATAATAATAATGATGTTTAATTTCGATTTTTTTCTACCTTATAAAATTAAGATTTCAATGGTGGATTAATTTTTAATTAATATATATAACATATATCACTGTGTGTTTGTATATAAGCAAGAGAGGTGTTTTGTTGATTTTAATTGAATCAACATTTTATTTTATTAAATTTATCCATGCATATATTTAAAGAAAAGTATTAAGATCTTTGATAAAAATATATGACATCAGAAGATTTAGTTAATGATAATTTATTTACTAACAAGAAAACAAACAAATTAATATTAAGAATTTACAACAAAGAATGTTTTTATTTATATAAATTGATTATAATTAAATTATATATTTATATAATTTGCTTAAAAGGGTCAAATTAATTAATTAATTTCAACGGCGATTCTGATACTAATCACCACCATAGGTGTGTGTGTGTATGTCATAAGGAGAGAGAGAGAGAGAGACTAAAATAATTGATAATAATAATAATAATAATAAATGAACTCTGCTAATTAATAAAAATAACAATTAATCTTGAAAGATTAATTTAATATTGAATTTAAGTCATTATTATCACTAGCGATATGAAATAATTGTTAAAATAGAAATAAATGGAGAGCAAAACACTAAAGCAGCGGTTTCCAACCTGTGGGGCGCGCCATCTTTGGGGGGCGCGAAACTGTTGCGAGGGGGGCGCGAAGGCAATTCAAGTGCCAGCAAACTTTTGAAAATTTTCGATTTTTTTTCAATTTTTTTCCAATATGGTTCTAAAAAAAAAGGTAAGATGATTTTGTGGACAAACTATTGAATGGCCCAACCCTGTTCCTGTTCCCTGTTGTTATATTATTTCAGAAATGTGTAAGGGGCCTCAAGAATTTTTTTTTAGAAAAAGGGGGGTGCCGGTACAGAACGGTTAGAAACCACTGCACTAAAGACATAATATACATTACTATTAACTATTATTTTTTTTTTTCTAATTAAAAAACAACCTTTAACTCATTGATAATAAGAGAAGGGAAGGTGCGGAAAAATACTACAAAACCAGGGGGTTCCACCTTTTTTTGAGCTTTCTAAGCACTGCCCCTGGTTATTTTGAATATTTTTCGATTCCTGTATAAAAATATAATAAAGTACAATTCAGATAAAAATTTAAAAAGATAAATTTAATAATAATAAATAATTAAAAAAAAAAATCCGTATCGTTGAATCTTTTTGAAAATCATATACGAATATAATATTTACTTTATTTTAGTTCTAAATCAGGGATGTCCAACCTTTTAATTTAATGGGCCACATCGCAAACTTAAATATTTAACTGGGCCGCAAAATTACCAGAATATGTTAAGCCTAGCTAGTGAATGTCTCAAAACTTATGGAGATTTTTGGGGATAGAGGTGGTTTTTTTGTTTTTGAATGTTGCACACACACAGCCTTTTTTTTATAGCCTCGAAGTTATAGGTCGCTTGCCGGACTGTGAAATTTAAATCCAAAATGAGTCGATAGTGGGCCGCATCAAAACTTTAAGTGGGCCGCGAGTTGGACATCCCTGTTCTAATTAATCAAAAAATATTTATTATTATTATTATTATTATTATTAATTAAAAAAATCATTCATTCACTAAACAAAACGAGAAATTGTTTTCAAAATAATTTAATATTTAGTTAATTAATATAATACTTAAAAACTTATAAAAACATAGAGTGAGAAAATTATTTTTTTTCTTTAAAAATAAAAAAAAAAGAATGATAATTTAATTCATTAAAATTTACAAAATTTTTAAATTAAAATTTTTTCATAAATTATGTGCAATCCTTTGGAAAGAAATGAACTACCTTTGTTTATCAACTCAATTTTTTTCACAACCCAAAAAACTTTTTCAACATTTTCAAAAAAATATCTATTATTTCTAGTCTTTCTATAATTTCTAAATAAGAAGTTTAATAGTTTAATTTTAATTTTATTATCATTAAAAATAATCTTAAAAATTAATAATTAATTTTTAAATGGATAAAAAAAATATAAGGAAAATATTTATTTTTTTTTGTATGTAAAAAAAATGTTTAATGAAAAAATTATTATTATAAATTACTATAACAAATACAAAAAAAAAAACAAGCAATGTAAACATTTTAAATAATAAAAAAATATAATAATTATTTAATTTATTATTAATTTATTATTTAGTTTTGATAATAGTTATTAATTATATTTTAAATCTCAATTATTGCAAAATATCGTCATTGTTGTTATTCAAATAACAATAAAATTAAAAATAACAATACAATTGAAATTTAAAAATAAAAGAAAGTGTGTATACCTATATATAATTAATATATAATATTATACTATTTTAAAAAGAATTTATATTATAATAAAATAATTTCTTGATTGATTAGTTTGTTTGTTTTCATACGATCTCCCAATCAAAAAATTTAAAATAAAATAAAATTCAAACATTCTTTTTCAGTCTTTCGAACTATTCATTTTTATAAAATTTCCTATCACTATTGAAGTTAATTATTTTACCTATATCCTCTTTAACACGTTCCCGCCGGCTCCATAATTTGTCTATTTATTTTATGTGGCGGCATGAGCCACCGGTGGTACATGCCGGTGGGAACGTGTTAAACTGAATTTTTATGTAAAGTATAACACAACTTAAAAATATTAACGTTGTCTTCGAGAACATAATCTCATAAATCAGATATCACTGATAATAAATAGTATTTCCATTTCATATTCCGTCCCTTCTCTTCCTATAACTAAACTATTTATTTTTTTTAATATTTTTTTTAATTACTTAACCTATTTGTTTAATTTAAAAAACCAATTACAATAATAATAAAAATTAATGATGATGATTATTATTTTTATAATTTAACAATTATTAAAAAAATAAATAAAATCTATTATATATAATATTACTACGAAATAATCTCTTCATTATAAATAAATGTAATCTATTTTTTTCTTTTAACACATTCCCACCGGTTCCATAATTTATCTATTTATTTTATGTGGCGGCATGAGCCACCGGTGGTACACGCTGGCGGGAACGTATAACATATTACTTTTATTACAAGATCATATTTACTTAAAAAGAATTAAATGAACTGAATTTCAATAATAATAATAATTGAAGATTAAAGTAACATATTCAAAAGAAAATAATCTAAATCATACGTGAAGAGTCGTGCAGAGATAAAAAAAACAAAAGAGAAAAAGAGAAAGATTATAATTATAATAAATTTCATCATAATTATACTTATATAATCTTTTTCAAATATTCATTAAAAATTTCGTTTTTTTTTTTGTTTTTTTGGTTTTATACAATTTTTTTTTTTAGTGAGTATAAATTTTATTATAAATAGGAATATCTATCTATCTCTCTAACTAATATATAGATATAGATAGATAAATAGATATTTTTTTTTTGTTTTATTTTATTTTAATTTTTTATGTAATATTTATTATTATTAATAATAATATAAAAACATATCAACAATAATTGCGACAACAATTTTTATTTTTATTTTTTTTTAAGATGAAATATCACTGATTTCTTTTTGTCAATTTGTCTCAGCAGTTTTGTCAATGACTTACTTTAATCTTATCCAGAGGTACATATTTTTAAATATATATATATAATTTATTAAAATGACGAATATATTATTATTATTATTATTATTATTATTATATATATAAAATTTTATTTAATTATCAATTGGAAATCATCAGGTGAAGATGATGTAATGGAGGATTTAAATTATTAAAAATATAAAATAAAAAAAAAATTACTAATTGTAAGATGACCTTTTTGTGTGAAATATATTTAGAATACGAGAACTATATACTATGTTATTAAATATATATATTCGAGGGTGGGGTGAAAAGTTTCCGGCCTAACCAAGAAAAACGATGTTTTTAAATTTTTTTTTGCTCTATTTTTCAACATTCAAGATAGTTGAGACCTGTACGATGTCAGCTGAACGTGTGCGAAATATTTTGCACAACCATTTGAACATGGAAAGCTGTGTGCAACGTGGGTGCCGCGTTAGACCAAAAACTGCTTCGAAAAACCATTTCTACCGACAATCTGGCGCTGTAGGGGTAATCCAAACAAATTTTGGAGTTGATTCATAACTGTTGATGAGACTTAAATTAAATTAAACTAAATTTAATTAATTAAATAAATAATTAATTAAATAAATAAATTAGAACACCGTTATGAGAAATGTATCAGTGTTGACGGAGATTAATTATGTTGAAAAATAAAGCAAAAAAAAAAAATTTAAAAACATCGTTTTACTTGGTCAGGCCGGAAACTTTTCACCCCGCCCTCGTATAAATTCATTAATAAATTGGATTATCGCAATTTCAAAGAAATTCATAGAAATAAAAAGAAAAACAAAACAAATGTAAAAATTCAATAATTTTATCATAATAATCTACTAATTCAATTACGTATAACTATTCTAATATTATTCATTGATTGACTCTGTAATTTATTTTTCAACCGTTTAACATAAATTCTTATTTTATACATAAAATATTTGAATTTTTAGAATGAGGAGAAGCTGTGAAAGTAGATTGTAATGTTTGTGACAGAATAAAACAACAACCAAACAGTTAATAGTAATAATAATAATAATAATAATAATAATAATTTTAACGACTCGTCATCTTAATTCAATTTCTTTTCGTTTTGTATATAAGTGTGTGTTTGATTTGATTGATATTTTCTTAACCTTTACATTTTGTTGTTTGTAATCATAAAAAAACAAAAAAACAAAATTGAAAATTAAGATTAAGATTAGATTTTAATATATAATAATATCATTTAGATAAAGTTTGTGGTAAAGTTTGTATTTATTTATTTTAAATTCTATTCCTATTTCTGGTAGATAAATAAATAAATACATATTATACATTTTTCTTTATAGTTAAAATAGAATATTAATATTTGTGCATAAAAGTTTTAAGTCATCCTAAATCTAATCTTCTTCTCTTACCAAAATAATAATAATAATAATAATAATAAGTAAGAAGAAGAAAGAAGATAAAAATAAGTAAATTCACTTGTATTATACATCATACAGCTCCTTTTTATTTTTTTGTTTTTTTTAAACATTTTTTTAGTTTTTGTACTTATTAATTTATTTATTTTAATTAAATAATTAAATAAAAAGAAAGTTCATAGACAAAACTGCGAAATTTTACTTATTAACTAATTTAATTTTTTTTTTCTTTTATATCTATATATCACTATTTTTTATTAATTTATTAATTAATTAATTTATTTATTGGTATGTATAGCTCATTCATCCAAAATATTTATTTAACATTTTACATTCACATTCCATTCCTAGTATTATTATTATTATTTTTTTATTAAGTTTTTGTCTTTGTTTTTGTTTTTGAAGGAGTTAAAAGATTATAGTGATTATATATATATATATATATATATATATATATTATTAATGTGTGTTTTTCATAAAGTCTGATAAAACTTTTTTTAAATTTTTTATTTATTGCATATTATTTGAATTTATATATATTTATTATATATAGTAAGAGTAAAATAATATTAAAGAGCATAACGTTGTATATATGTGTGTATAGTTTATATTCGAGTGATAACAACCGAAGGCCCGATAACAGAAAAAATTTGCTACCTAATTATTTAAGTCAAATATAAAGATCACCTCTTCCAGTGGTGAGAAAAAGTTCGATTGATGGCTGCCCAAATGACAAATAATGTGAGCATCATGGATGAAATGCTGCTGATGCTGGCAGTCAGTCGCGATGAAGTATTTGACTCCAAACATTGACCTAACACAGGCACAAACAAAATAAAAAAAAATAATTAAACGTTTCAATAAAAATAGATAGATTATTGTACATATTATTATTTTTTGACAAAAAAGAAATAATCAATAACAGATTAAATCCTTGATTTTTGTAAATTGTATACTACTACTACTACTACTACTACTACTACTACAATAACTACTACTACTAATAATAATATTAATAATAGTTATATTTTAAAATTATAAAAACATAGTTACGTTTGTTCTAAATATTATATATTAATAAAATAAAAAAAATGTCACTTGAATGATTGCAATGTTTCTTTTGATTTTTGCTCTCTTTAACCTTCCGGTTTCCAACCAGTGGGGCGCACACGCTTTGGGGGGCCCGAGACTGTTGCAAGGGGGGAGTGAAGGTATTAGAAACAATTTCAAGTGCCCGCGAAGGCAATTCAAGTGCCCGTAAACTTTTGAAAATTTTCTTTTCAATTTTTTTCAATGATTTTGTGGCCAAACTTTTGAACATTTTCGATTTTTTTCAATTTTTTTCAGTATGGTTCTTAAAAAAAAAAAAAAGAAAAAGAAAAAGGTCAGATGATTTTGAGATGCTCTGAACCTGAAATGGTTGAATTCTCTCTCCTCAACTTCCTTACCATAAATTAACGAGACGATGATTAAGATAGAAATTCTAAAATTCTAAATTTTCACAAATGCTCCTTGAATGAGTAATGACCAATTTATTTTCTGTATATTGCAGCTATGCGGTAAAATATTTTAGAACTGTGTAGTGTATAAAAAAAATTTCATATACATGTGATCAATTTTTTTGAATATAAAGATACTCCTATTAGTATATAACCTAAAAAAATTTGATATTGGTGTGTGTTATGTGTTGGTACACCTTTTATTATGAGCTCCTATGTGCATATTTATTTATTTATTAAGTTTTAATTTTAATATTTTGATGCTCAAGTTATGAAGTTGTGCTTTAGTTTCTATCACAGACCATCTATAAGACTAGTAAACTCTATTGTCTTTGCTGAAACAAAGTTGTTGGCGCCACCACGCGAGTGCAGGCAGTAACTAATTGAAAACAAATCTGGCTTTTGAGTGTGTGTGTTTTTGCCAGGTTTTTGCATGCAGTTATCGGTTATGCGCCTGCAGCCCCGCTTAGCGGTGCCTATTAGAGACATCATATTAAAAAGATAATGGTTTCACCGATTTCTAAAGAGTTGAGGGGCCCTGGTTTCTATATGGAATTTTACATCTGCACGGGATTCAAAGTCTATTTAAATAAAAATTTGATAAATTAATTATTAAACTGTTTGTTAGATTAAAAGTATAAAATGTAAACAGACATGGAGAGAGGGGAGAGAGAGACCTACTATCAATTAAGTTATTTGTATAATCATAATATCTCTTAATAAATTCAACAATTCTATTAAAGAGATCAAACAAGTGTTAATAGAACTTCAAAAAAAAGAAATGACCAATAAATAAATAAATAAATAAATTAGATGAAAAACAAACAAACAAAAATTCTTTCTAATTGGGAACAAAGTGAAAATGTAATGAAAGAGTTTTTCTATTATTATTGTTATTATTATTATCAATTATTAATAAAATCTTAAAAAATATAAAACGAAGGAATTTGAAAATGTAGAAAAATTTAAATACTTGGGTTCTGTGATCACGAAAGATCATAATATTTAAGAAGAATTTAAATCGAGGTTGCAATCGGGCAAAGTATGTTATTATGCAGTAAAAGGGTTTATCTCATCAAAATTAAAATATAGAAAACATTATTTTGCCGGGTGTATTATAGTGTGAGGCATGGTCAAGGATTCTAAGAGATGAGAGTAGATTTAGGGTATATGAGAATAGGATTCTTCGCAGTATTTATGGGTCAAAGAAAGGTGAAGTCACAGGGAAATGGCGGGGACTACATAATGAGGAATTGCATGACCTCTATGCATAATTAGGGTTTTAAAATCGGGAAGATACGTGGCTGGAACGGGAAACGAAAGAATGGCGAAAAATATATTGATGGGGAGACCGATTGGAAGACGAAGGATGGGGTGGGTAGACATTGTAAAAATTTGACTTGATTTTTCATATAAATAAATAAAACTAAATGCGCCCAACCTTTTTCGTTGAATATGAAGCAATTATATTATCTAGGGATCTATCGAAATATCTATAAAAATTTTCAAAAGTCTATCTCAATTATTAAGTTGATGAAAAATCGATTTCAATTTGTCAAAAGAGCGAACAGACCGACAGACATGAAGCGGAGTTGATAAAAACGTTATAATAATTTCAATAAAAGATTTATAAGTATAATATATGTATATAAACTAAAAATTTCAATAATATATACGAGATACATTTTCATTAATTAATATTGTTGTATTAATTTTCAAACTTGAGAATTCTAATATTTATCTAGTAAATAGAGTTTCTGATTTTAATTAACTCTCTCCTCATTCTCTTTTTCATTTGTTTTATACTCTTTATATTATAAAAGTAGATTTAGAAATTCTCTTTGAAACACATATTTTAATCGTTAACGTTACCATTTCAATCATCTTCATTTATTATCTTTATATTAATATAGAGTATGGTGGGGTAAAGATCCGCACTCCCATTTGAAAACTACTAGTAGTAGTTTTAGCCAAACCCTAAATAACTATTTTCAGTTGAAGCAAAAAGAATAGAAGTCAAAATTCATTAAAATGTTGCAAGCCATTAGAATACAATGAGTTAAGATATGGTTTTGTCATATTTCATCTAATATTTATGGATTTTCTCATGATTGTACGAATACTATTATAGTATACACTTTTCAAACTATTAAATATCCTTAAATGAAAGCTCATACCCTTAAAATAAATATTTTAAAATCTTTTTCTTGTCTAAAGTAAATATTGATATAGTAAAAGTATATATTAACGACCGACGATAGTAAGGGAGGTATTGTTTTCACACCAAATTTCACATGTGGAGATTTTTACATATCTCCACGAATCATGCATTTTCTTAACAGAAAAAAGTATTTTTAGCATGATGTCTGTTCGTCCGTCCGTCCGTATAGATGTGTACAGCCTGAACGGGTCAACGGATTTTGATGAAATTTGGTATATTTACTTAATCCTGTACCTCATCTTGAATCACAAAAGAGAAATTCTCGCTGAAGTCAATTGATTGATATAATGGCTTGATTTGGCGCGCAGTTATCCTTTAGACTTTTAAAATAGCCCGACTGACTTTTTGCAATATAAGAATTTGGGATCAATTTTTCTATTTTTGTTGTTAGTTCATCAATAAATTCATCAATGTGTGTGTGTGGTTGAAGTTTGAGTTATCATTTGTGTCCTGTCTTTAGCTACCCACTGTTTGAATTCTTTCCTATCTTCTTCCTCATAGTTTTCAAACTTTGTTTGTAAGAATGCTGTTAAACTTTCCTTCGATGGACATTTTTAGGTAAAAATATTTTATTTAATATTAAAATGTCTAATTATTAACAATATTCAGCCATTGAGACTCTCATATTGCTCATAATTAATGTGTTGTAACTTGCAGTGGTCTTAGTAAATAGAAGGAGGCAAATACACAAAACTTTTATTTTATTAAATTAAAGCCCATTTCATGTAGATAATTTAGGAAAAAAAAAGTTCTTGATTATCTCATTCCCTTGTCGTGATATTTCATTTTACGCTAAACCTTGTTTGTAATTTTAAAATTTTATAATGTCCAACATATAACTTTTTTAAAAATATTTTGGGGTCCGTTACATTTTTTTTACAATTCCTCATAGTTATAAGAACATGCCTTAAAAATTTCAACAAGATAGGAGGTTAAATAAGTGAATGAGAAATTATTTTCTTCTCCAATACACGTTTTATTTGGACTTATCCGAGGCTCGGAAATTTAAAAACGCCAATCTTTAAACTGCCATTACTCAAAAACTATGTGAGATAAAAAATTAAAATTTGGTGGTGTTTTTCATGTTTATAAATAGAACATATTTACCAATTTTCATAAAAATCTGAGATTTTGGGTGAAAAAATGACTATTTTCTGGTTGAATTGACTTGGAATGACCCTATTATAAAAGGGCAATGTGGGTATGTTTTGTGGAGATAAAGGTTCTAAGGAAACAAACATACTATCAACAAAGCTCAGGGCCAGACACTCAAGTGCTGCGGATTTCATTTGCAATCCCCATGTTTTTCCCACGGCCAATTATATGTTGCATGTTGTGAGTATGTGATTACACAAATTGGGAAAAAATCACTTGAAATGCAATTAAACAAAAAAATTGAAAAGTTAGGCTAAGCAGACGTCTTAAATATTATAAGAGATTCGGCAATTGCAATTACAGATAACGAGGAAAAATTAATGGAGGTTTGAAATTAATAGTGATAAGAAAAAATATTTAGTGACAAAGAGGAACACAGTATTAACATACAAAATCTTAATATACAAAATGTAAAATTTGAATATGTAGAAAAATTGAATGTAATCACGAAGGATAATAATATTTGAGAAGAATTTAAATCGAGGTATCAATCGGGAAACGCCTGTTATCATGCAGTAAAGAGGCTTATCTCATCAAAATTATTATCAAAGGGAATCAAGACCATGGATGCATAGGAAGGGACGTAAGAGAGATGGGACAAGGGCTCAGGATAGGGACATTTGGAGAAATGTGGCCAAGAACTTTCGAGTATCTTTGAGTTATATAAATAGATAGATATAACATATACAATAATAATATATATAATTAATTTACTGATTAAATTAAAATATATTTTAAATAAGAACACAAAAAGAAATGAATTTATTATGTAATATAATGATTGAAACAAAATGGATGAAAACCTTTTACTACTTTTAACCAAATACGATGTACCACTCGGGGGTACAGGGGCGGAGCCCCCGTCCAGCTGTGAAGAGCGCCGAAGGCGCTCTGACCAGCTGGTATATATATATATATAATAGTATATATATAATAGTAAAATCAATAAAATCATTTTTATCTAATATTATTATTCTTTTTTTTTCTTTTAATAAATCAACTGAAAGGTGATGATGAGGTGATTGTCTGTCTATCTCTCTCTCTCATTCGTTATTTTAATTGATCAGGGGATAATCAAGAAAATGGTAATATGTATATGTATGTGTGTGTGTGAGTATGATAAGAGTGAAAGAGAGAGAGAGAGAGAGAAAGAGAGAAATAGTGTGATTGACGACCTTTCAAAGATTCTCATTAGGTTAAATATATATATATATATATATATTCCTAATAAAATTGAAAATTAAAGAATATTCTACGAATAGATAGATTTTCTATATTAATTAAAATTAAATTATTGAGTATGTCTCAATTTAATTAATATAAATGACTTTCTATCTTTCTTCCTTCGCTCTCTCTCAATTCATTTTTCATTTTGCTTTCATAGAATATAAAAATATAATTATTATTATTATTATTATTAAATCAGATGAGGATAGGAGAATAAAAATACTTGTTAGTGAAGAAATTTATAAAATATTATTTATTTAAAAAAAAAAAATTTAGAAGTTAGAGGAAGTTGATTGAATAAAAATGCAGTAGTATTTTCTCTCCCAAGGATAGGATAAAAATATGTTACACTGCAGTTAATAGATAATTATTCGGTAATATTTCGGTATTGGATTGAAGTTTTTTTTTTAATATTTGGGGTTGTTATTGCTTTAAATTAAATTAATGTGCAATTGATTCAGATGCATGTTTGTCTGAACGTCACACGAGATTTTCATTCCATTTTATTAATAAATCAATTTAGAAAAGATAAATGATAGATAGAAATTTTTTTAAAATTTTTATTTTAGTGTTTTTTTTATTATTTATTAATTATAAAATTATTTTAATATTAAAAATCATTCTGAATTGAATTGAATAGATAAAAAAAAATAAATAGATAAATAAATTAAAAAATTATAAAAAATTAATAAAAGATAGATGAAATGGAATAAAAATGGTATTTTATTTATATTTAACGATAAGTGAAAGGATGATGATGATGATCTTACCTTGTCCAGTGATATTGAAGGCGAGGGAGCCCGAGGCACCTGGCCTAGCGTCCCTTAAACAGGTGTCTGCTGAACTGGTAAAAGCGACGAGGCCACCAGCCAATTCCCGATAAATAAAACAATAACGACGTGCCCCATGCGATGACCGAGACAACGGCGTTGTTATTAAATAATGGGTGCCATTCTCCTCCCATTTGCCATGACATGAATATGCTACAAAATACACAAAAACAACAATAAATATAGGAAATTCATAGAAAAATAAAATCTCTCTTATTAATGATAATCATTTGGTTTACGGGCATTATTCAAAATTCGTGTTTTTCTCTCAACTTTTGAGAAATGTAGCTCTACCGGAAGAGGGTCATTACCTACCACGTTTTCATTTTTTTTCCTCTAAACTGACCGTAAAAATAAAGATAGAGGTTTGATAGTTTTTCACATGGTGAAAAATTGTATAAAACTGCTATATATAGAATTTCAGCTTAATTGAATCGCTGAAAGTACCGGAATTAATTCAATTCGCAAATCACGCGCCAACACGTGACGTGGTGCCTTCAACAAAGAGCCAAACACGCGCTGGTTTAATAAATATTATTTATTAATTTTAATTTATAATTTATAATTAATTAAATTTAATTTAAATATAATATATGTGTGTTAATCAATCCAATTCAAATTTGCGAGATAGTCGAGTGGAGACACTCCAGATTTATAAATGTTTAAACTACTAATATCCAATTTGTTTTTTGTTTTTTACACGCTTTTATTTAGTTTCAAACCGTGTCCTGTCGTCAAATCTTGCAACGTGAATTTGACCCACTTCTCAATGTTCGAATGAGCTGAAATTTCGCAGACATATGTAACTCCGATGACAATGCAATATTCTGATTCAACTTAGGTCATAGGTGACCTAGGAGGTATTATATTTATCAATTAGTAAGTATATATTGAATAATATTGAAAAATAGTAATTAAATATTAATATAATATCAATTTAAATCATGTTTAATTATTTTGTAAAAATATTTTTTAATTTAAATGAATATCAATTAAAGTAATGGTGATATTGTTTTTGAAAAGATATAAGTATGTATATATAAACCAATAATCTAATAATAATAATAATAATAATAGTCAGCCCCCTATACCACCAATTTGATATATAGTATTTTGAGGCGAAGAATTGACTTGAATTAGATTCTTTCAACATTCATACTATAACCTCAAATAAAAAAACCGGGCGAAATTTCTATCAAGACTAAATATCCATAAATAAGAATTTAAAACGATGATTGATAAAATCGAATTTTATTTTTGTATTTTTTTTATCTTACCAGAAACGAGTTCTGTATTAGTGCAATCACTACGAAACTCCATGGTATCCATAGTGTTACAGCCAACTACTAAACTGGTGAATTCTTCATGATCAAGGCATTCAGGTTCACCACTTCTTCCCTCACCAGCTTCTCTACGTAAACGTCTTCTTCGTCTGCCTGTATGATCTCTTACTCGACGACGTACACTCATATTGTCAAATCCATTACGTGCTGAATTCGACATTAATGATGATGATGATGATGATGACGATGATGATGATGATGATAAGGAGGAAGAGGATGAGGAAGAAGAAGAAGAAGCAGAAGAAGCAGAAGTTGCAATCGAAGCAGCTGCAATTCGACTTACGCCAGTCACACTAAATTTACCCACATAGGGACATTGTCGTGATTCTGGACTTGATGCTACAAATACACAAACAAACAAACAAACAAACATTAATTATTAAATTAAAATTTTATTTTATTTAAAGAATTTCAAAAAATTCACTTTATATGATTATTTTATCTTGTGTTTGTGTTTTGAATAATCTCATAATCTTACTATTATATAATATAATACGAGGATGTATGTATCATATATACAATCTCTGTACTAATGTTCATTTACACGGAGAATATTTTCGTTTTTCCTTCTTCAACTAAAATTCAATGATGAAATTATATTACACTGTTCTTGTCACTTTTTTCATTGATCATTGATCGTTTTTATATTATTAAATTCTTCTATAAATCCAACACTGTGCCAGTAATCATTAAATTTTAATTTAAATTATATTGGTTGTTTATAATTATGACTTAATTCAAAAAATACAAACATATACACATATACATTGTGTATATGTTTGTATTTTTTGAATAAATTTACAATAACAAATATCAATATGTGGTTTAATTTACAAAATTCCGTTATAAATAAAAACAACCACCAATGCTTTAATAATTTAATTATGACTTAAGTTTGTTGTTTAAAAATTTAATGATATTTTTTTCTAATTTAGGAATATGAAGCACTGTTTTAGAGAGTTAGGATAGATTATTAATAATGTAGCAAGAGTGAAACTTGTGCCCGAAACACACTTGGTGGCATCCCAATCATCTCCGGAAAGACCCTTGACGACATCCAGGAACAGGAATGCCTCTCGACCCCCAATTATCCCACGCAGGCGAAAATGCATCTGGCTCCCCTCCCCCAAACATCCCTAAACAGGACCTTTGAAGACATTCAAGCGGAAAACTCTCGACCCTTCCCCACTCCAATTATCCACAAGCAAGGTCCTAGACGGATATATATATATATATAAGGGAGATCGCATTGAACTAGGGATCAGATCGCTTTCACAGGAGAGATTGATCTGCCCATCAACAACAAACAGATTGCTTTGCCCGAGCGCCAATCAAAATTGCTTTGAGTGGCCTCCTATGAACAATCTAGTGTCTGAATTGTGAAGAAGTTTGAATATAATTATTTGTTGTAAATAAATCGTTTTTTATGAAATAAACAAGCTTTTATTTAAAAACCCAAAGAAAAAGTCTTCCTGTTATTATATTTACTATTAATTCACACTAATTATATTATTATTATAATATTATAATATTATTTTTTCTATATATTCTATGAATAGATATAACTTTTTATTTTTAAATTAGAATTTAATAAAATTTAAAACATGTTTATGTTCAAATAAATAAAAAGTAGGCTATAATATTATATTATATTATAAGAACAAAAGAAGAGGTTCAGTCACACTAGGACACTTTAAAAAAAAAATTTAAAAAAAGTGAATTTTTTAAAATGATTTGTTACAAATCAAAAATTATAAATTTATAATAATATTATAAGTCTTAAAGGATAATACTTACTGACAAGTGTGACGTATGGTAATGTATTTCTATTAAAATGGCTAGAATGGCACGCATCCTCGAGCCTGCGAGTTTGCGAACCTAAAACAATTAAATAGAAAAATATTAAAAAAAAAAAACTATAATACATTTAAGTTTTGATAATTATAAAATGAATAATATTTTTTATTTTAGTTTATTTTAATTAATCAATACATATATTATATTATCAATAAGAAGCTAAGTGTATTGATAGCGTGTATTCTTGATACAATTTTCATATTTTTTTTGGAGCAAGTATTCCATCGTCCTTCTGGTTTATTATACTTATAGTATAAACAAATATCGGAATGGGTATATATTTTATTTTAGAGTATTTGTGATGTAAAAACGATCCAGATTTAATCAATGAACAACGATATTAACGATGGTAAAATGTTATAGTGTTAATTTAGAATAAATAAAAAACTATCCAATCGGTTATCAAAAAAAAAAATATATTGTAACCTCAATGTAATTAAAATTTACAAAAAATACCCCTATTACTTGTAGTAGGTAGGTATAATAGTGTATATTTAGATGATTATTTAGGTATTTGCTAATTGTTTACAAAATAAGAAGCTTCAAGAATTTGGATGAAACTTTTCCAAAGGATTCCTTTTCTAATTCCAAAGAAACTTTCCTTATGCAATATTTCCCAGTCTCTTCTAGTTTACAAGATAAAAATTATTAATATTTGCATATAAATCCATTGATATTTTATTTAGCTACCATGTTTTATTCATTTGACTAGCAGAGGGTTCCACTAATTTTTCGGGTTCTTTCTAGATCGGTTTGGATATAGAAAAATTAATTAATTAATTAATTTTTTAATTTTTCTAGCTTAAAAAAATCCCGAGAATAAGTGAATAATTAGTGGATTAGTCAATTATTAAATTATTAAAGGGCTGTTGCTCATTCATAACTAGTTTATCTGTTAAACTTTAATAATTTTTATCTCGTAAACTAGAAGAGACCGGGAAATATTGCATAAGGAAAGTTTCTTTGGAATTAAAAAAGGAATCCACTGGCAAAGTTTCATCCAAATTTCTGTAGCTTCCCGTTTTGTAAACAATTACCTTATTACAATATTCGTATTTCAAATCAATTATAATTATTTACTATTATTATAACAAAACTATTTCACAATCATAATAAATAAATATAATTAATTTACCTGTTTGTACTTCAATTACATGACCATCTCGTCGATAAAATGTCATACAAATATATCCACTTTGACTGCAATAATAAAATTAATAAATTATTAAGAAAACATTAAACAAATAAATAAATAATTATATTATATATATATATTTTTATTTATTTCAATTTGATTATATTATATCATTCAAAATATGTTTATTTTAAATGAAATTTATTTTATTTGTTTAATTTCTTACCAGCCAACAGTAAAGTGAGTGACAAGAAGTGCAGTCTCGTGGGTGACGTGCTTGAGCTCCGTGCAGACCACCCGCATTTCTTGATTGCCACCATTGTTGCTATTACTACCACTATTACTACTGCTGCTACTACTACTAATACTACCACTACCACTTCTACTACTACCACCACTGCTTAACGATGATGGTTCAGACCCCGAACTGTAACACACACACACACAGATATAGTTAGTTATTTTTTTTTAATAATTCGATAAATAATTATAAATATAAAGAAATAAATAAACTTTTTAAAATGTATCTTTAAATAAATAATGTATGCAGCTATGCTAAATATTCCTTAAATGTTACACAATTTAAAAGGTGTTGACTATTAATAAAAAAAACAGTTGATTTTTTTCAATATAAATAAATTAACTGAGTGAGAGAGAGAAGAGAGTACATATAATAATAGTATTTATAAATTTGGTTGTATTAAATACCCAAAAACACCTTCTGGAGAGGATATATTTTTTTTGTTTTTGATTTTGCTAATGAAATTTTCTTTATTTATATTTCTATAACAAAAAGCACACCTATAAATAAACAAATAACTAAAATTAAATTAATAAACGAAGTCAATAAAAAGAAAAGACGAATTTTGAATTTTCGCGGGTTGTTTACATTCGATTATCGAAAGTTTTTTCTTGTTATGTTGGTACACATATGTTGCTCATATATTGACATTATCAACCATTTTGGATTAGTGATTTGTTTTTGACAATTGAAAAAGTTAGTCATTTTTTACCTAAAAAAATGGATTAAATAATCTGTATTAAATTTGGCGTTAATAATGGAATAAAGTGCTCCAACGCACTTAAAATGTTGACTGTGGGATGCTGCGAATCTACTTTTTCTCAAAAAAATAAATGGTAAAATCTAGCCAAGTTCGATCCAATGTGAAGGTTTTGCTCACTGTTTTCGTCGATTACAATGGCGTGGTGCATCATGAGTTCTTGCCAACAGGTTAATAAGGAATACTACAAGGAAGTTATGCAACGTTTGAAACGTCAAGCCAAACGTCTCAAACGATCGGAATTGTGGCAAAACAAATCATGGATTCTGCTTCACGATAATCTACCAGCTCATGCACACATCATTGCTTGTTCGTGATTTTTTGGCCAAAAACAACACCGTAATCATGCCTCAACTACCGTATTCACTAGATTTGGCTACCTGTGACTTTTTCCTATTCCCAAAACGGAAGAGACCATTGAAAGGAAAGGGTTTTGCCACAATGGATGAGATAAAGTCGAAATGAGGGGGATTACTTTGATGAGGACAAAATGGATATTGATGAATAAATAAATTATTTTTGAAATAATTCTAAATACACCTTTTCTTTTGAATAAATCTCGTGTATATCTATATATAACTATATATAAATATATATATTGCTTATATGGTATGTGTCTAAGAGAAGAAATTAAAAATCAATATACATAATAATAATATATTATACGAGATAAATGAAATATAGGGGAAGGTATATAGAACATGGAAGGGCAGAAAGAGAAAGAGAGAGAGAGAGAGAGAGAGAGAAAGAAAAGAAAAACCACATAGAAATTAACCATAATAGCCGTTCGGCCTTGTTTTGTCTAAAAATAAAATGGAAATTACATGGATCGTTAGGATAATGGATAATTAGTTGTTCTCTCTTGTTCCTGAGATTAGATTACAAAGATTGATTTGCCCATTTAAAGTTCTGGTACTTTAACTTTTGTTTTTAGAATGAAAATTACTAAGATATAAATAATGGTTTGAGTTATAGGGTCTATGGTAGTCTACAGTAGACCAGTAGAGAAAGTGGGGAAGTGGTAGTAGAAGGAAGTAGAAGGGGTTTCGACATGGTTGTGGGTGTGATACAAATGACCAACACTAATTGATGTATATAACTATACATATAATGCCTATAGCAACAAGAACATGGAGATTATCACAAAGAAGAAGATAATCTATAATTCTATGGAATTCTATATTTATATAAAAATGCTTTTTTTTCTGAACATTGTTCAGAATGTAAATTTTTTTGCATATCTTCTCGTTTCATAATCTCTGGAATCCAAAAGTGACTTTAAAATTTTAAATATCTGTCTGTCCGGAAATTTGTAACGTTATAAACTCAAAATTGGCTTAACCGATTTTTAATATTCTTATATGCCTCTTTCTTAACATATATATATATATATATATATATATATATATATTATTCAATATCTATTCAATAGCAGTGGAATTTAATTTTTACAAATTTATATAATACTACATGTTGTCATTCAGCGGCTTATTGAATCATTTCCGACAGTGAATATAAAACATGGAGGTATATGGAGGGAACATTCCGTTTGTTTTTTGTTGTGGGAGGTGGCACCAAAAAAGTAGGGAGAAATTCTTGTCGGCCATATTGTTCCCAGCAAAACATTAAATTTCACATGTTTGTTTCCAATTTCCTCGTATGTTTGAAAGTTTTTCTTAGTTATTTCTTCTTTATTTTAGTTTAGTTAATATATTTAATAATTATAAATAGTTTTTAATAATTTAATTTGTATTTAATATTAAATTATTTTTTATTATATTCTAACTGGATTCTAAGACCAGGTTAGGTTTACACCTGGGTTTATTTTATAGATAGTTGTTATTTTATTTTAGTTTTTAAAAATAATTATCATGGCATGTTCTGCATATGGATGCACGAACCGACGTGGAAATAAAAGTAAAAGACAGCTACGTGGAAGCACTGGATGCGTCATACATTCATAAATATATTTTTTGTTTATATTATATTTTTTGTAATCATTTTTCCATTAAATTAATGATAATTTCTTTTTTTAATTAACTAATCATCAGCATAATGAAAAGAATGATTGCCGCAACATTTAATTTTTTTTATACATATATGCATATCAAAACGGCCTACAGTTCAAATAAAATAAAATTTAAAGAGTTTTTTCTTCATGAGGAAATTTTTGCTCACATAATTTTCCACAAAAAAGGCCCGAAATTTGATGATATATTAACATTAAGCTCAATGGGAAATATAATGATTTGGTACATCTCCAAAATGGCGGCTGTGACGTCAGATAGGCGACAAATTTTGTTCACTATGTTCCTTCCCTACCTCCCTGATATAAAATGAATAATTCTAGCAATTTCCATACAATGTATGATTATAATATTTAAATTTTTATTTTAATTACTATTATTCAAATATCAATTCAATTATTTTTATTTAATTTATTGTTTATATAAAAACTAGCTGCCCCGAGCGCCTTCGGCGCTCTCCGCACCTAGACGGGGGCTCCGCCCCCTGTAGCCCCCCGAGTAAAAGGTTTTCATCCATTTTGTTTTAATCAGTATATTACATAAAACATTCATTTCTTTTTGTGTTCTTTTATTTAAAATACATTTTAATTTAATCACTAAATTAATTATATATATTATTATTGTATATGTTAAATCTATCTATCTATGTGACTCTAAGGAACTCGAAAGTTCTAGGCCGCAGCAACCACATTTCTCCAAGTGTCCCTATCCTGAGCCCTTGTCCCATCTCTCTTACGTCCCTTCCTACACGTCCTTGGTCTTCCAAGCGGACGTTTTCCAATCCAAAATCTTTTTCCTCTCCCATTCTAGCCGCGTCCCCTGCCTATCGGAGCTTTTTCGCTTTTATAACCCTAACTATTTCTGAAGATGCATAGAGGTCATGCAATTCCTCGATGTGCAGTCTCCGCCATTCCCCGGTGACCTCATCTTTCTTTGGCCAATAAATGCTGGAAAGAATACTCTGGATCTACTCTCATCTCCCAGGGTCATAGACCTTGCGTCCCACCCATATAATACAACAGGCAAAATAATTGGTTTATATATTTTAATTTTGATTCCTTTTGATAATAATTTTGATGAGATAAGCCTCTTTACTGCATGATAACAGGCGTTTCCCGATTACAACTTCGATTTAAATTCTTCTCAAATATTATTATCCTTCGTGATTACATTCAATTTTTCTACATATTCAAATTCTACATTTTGTATATAGATTTTGTTACTAAATATTTTTTCTTATCACCATTAATTTCAATCTGAATTAGAAGAAAATTATAAATTACCTCCTCTTCCAGCCCATTTACCTATCCAGGCATCTTAATTTCTTAACACTCCGTATTTTTAAATTTAAAATAGAAAGAGAGAAATAGTTTTAAATTATATTCGAATGGTCTATTATATTCTATATATGTATCAGTATTTTTTTCTGAATTTAATACCAACTTGATTTTCAAAATGTTCCATTCGTTATCCATATGATTGATTACATGTGTTAAAATTTAAAAAAATTCAAATATTCTAATTTTTAATTTTATATACAATTGAATATTATTTTTTATTAATATATCAAAAAAGAGAATTTATTAAAAATTAAAAATAAAAAAAGAAGCCTATTAATAAAAAAATATAATTGAATACAATAATTTTGATTTAAAACAAATTTTAATTTTAAAAAAATACTCAATATAAAAAAGACATAAATTTAAAACATCTCGTTTATATCATTTGTCTAAAAAACATATTTTAATTAACCAAGAAATCATTTTTGCACTTAAAATATATTTGTAATAATAATTGATACAAAATCAAAAATAATATAATTTAGTTATTTTAATTTACGTTTTGAAAATATTTTTGTATTGATAAAAGTTTAAAAATAATATATTCAGTTTTTTTAAGCTTTCACTTTCAAATAGAAAAGAAGAAATATTCAATTATATAGAAAGAATAAATAAAAATTAAGTTAAATATGATCTAAATATTTTATTAAATAAATTTAAATAACAACTTTTAGAATAAATTATTTAATTTAATTGATATTTAAATATTAGAATTTAAAATAAAAAGTGAAATATAATAATTTTTAAATTCTGAGCAATATGCAGACAAAAACCTTTTTTATATATATAGATAGTCGAGCTGGGGATGGCAATATGGGTTTTTCCAAAAAGAGAAAGTTACCCCCCCCCCCCCGAGGCCCTAGTAGGGATTAATTTAATTATTTATTATATTTCAAAGGAATATTTTAATATCATTTTAAATGAATGAATGAAAATTCAAATTTTATATAGTTTTTTATATATGTTTATTTATGCAGAAAAAATTAATTGACATAATTATTAATTTAATAAAATAAAATTTAATTTAATAAAATAAAATTTAATTTAATAAAATAAAATTTAATAATAAAATTTAATTTAATAAAATATTAAAATAATAAAAATTAATAAATTTAAAAAAAAAAATATATAATACTTAAAGAAAAAAATGTGCCTTTGCAAGTTTCGAACTCAGGGTTGCACCCTGCACCCTGAGTCATAAGAAGACGCGCTAGCTCGCTCGGCCAGCAACCGCTTTTGTTTGGAAGCTTCTTATAAGGGTATATATAAGATTTCAAATTTTTGCCACCAGCGCCTCTATGAGCTAGTATGGTAACTAAACTATTTTTAATTAATTAGCATTTCCTGGACACACCTTACCAATTAGCGGTTTTCTAAAGGAAGTCTGACATGCCCTGAGACCTACTGAATATACATAAAAAATTTCATAAGAATCGGTCAAGCCGTTTCGGAGGAGTATGATTTCAAAGTTTTGTGACACGAGAATTTTATATATAAGATTAAAATATGATTTTTTAGACAAACGATTTAAAGGAGTTTTATTTATTTTTTTACCGACCGACGATAGTAAGGGAGGTATTGTTTTCACACCAAATTTCACATGTGGAGACTTTTTACATACCTCCACGAATCATGCATTTTCTAAACAGAAAAAAGTATTTTTAGCATGATGTCTGTCCGTCCGTCCGTCTGTCCGTCTGTCCGTCCGTATAGATGTGTACAGCCTGAACGGCTCAACCGATTTTGATGAAATTTGGTATATTTACTTAATGCATCAGTGGGATGAATTGATCAACTTTTGGTGCAATTTCGGAAACCGGAAGTGGTAGTATTAGCGATCGACGATAGGAAGGAAAGGGTTATTTCACAGCAAATTTCACATGAGGAGATTTTTTACATATTATCACGAATCATTCACTTTGTATTTGTTTTATCTTCGAGAAAAATCATCTTTATTAGTTTTTTTCTTAATTTAAAATTATATGACGTCATCCAGCCATTCATGACGTCACAGCCTGGTCTTACATATATATATTATAAATAAAATAAAATTAAAAATATTTATGTTATATGCCTATCTGTTTTTTATTACATTAATAGATTTATTAAAATTATTTGAAATTGTTTCTGTAGCTGGAAATTAATTTATTTCAAACTGTCGGTCGGTTCAGACCTGGCCACAGGTCAACTTATTTTAAATTGGGTAAATTTTTTAAATTTATTTTAAATCCAAATGATAATATTCTATTATTATTTATTAATAGGTTTATTTTTATGTTTAATAAATTATTCAACGTGATTTTTGGCGGAATAGCATCAATAAATTGGTCGAGAGGTGGGAGGAAGTGATAAACAGTAACGTCAAATACATAATTGATTAATTTATTGTTATAATTATTGGTTTTTGTTTAAATAAAGCTGTTTGAAAAAACAACAAACGAACTTATATTCCCCAACCCAATAAATTAATGTAATTATAATATTTAGTTAATGAAAAATATAGTTTTCTTTGTATTTTGCCAAATTCTTCAAGAAGAGGTAACAAATTATTTGTTTATCCTAATATATAAGTATAGCTATTTAATATTTTATTTTGTAAAATTTACAAATAAAATTATCAAATCATGAAAATTAAATTTTTTTAAAACTTTTTAGAATTTTCATTAATAGGTATTTCTGTAAGTGGTTCTGTCTGTAAAAGCAAAACAAGGAATGAGAACTACTAATGATTTAAATACATATTAACTTTTTACTTATACAACATAAATTTATAATTTAGAATTATTCATTTAAAGAACCATGAAAGAAATATAAAATAAAATAAAAATAAAAGTTTCGTAGATTTATTGATGGTTGGATCGATTTCATTTCAAGTTAAAACATCGTTGTAAATTTCTAAACAGAGAAAGAAAGAGAGAGATACTTACTTGATCTTATGTAAGGGAAAAAAAAATAGGATATATATGGAAGAGTATATGTACTTAGTATTGGTATATATATATATATATACCCAATGAGAGGAGTGAGTGAGAGAGAAAGAAGAAGAGTAGAGGAAGGGGTTGTTTGAAATGTACATCTGTCGGAATCAAAGGACAGAACATTAATTCAGTGTAAAAGAAATTGTAATTCCTTTACCCACCCCTTCCACTCACCCCATCTATTCGACTCCACTCCATTCCAATTCTAAAGTCAATGCTTTATTGAAATTGAAATAAATAAATATTTTTACTTGTATTTTAAAATAAATTAGTAAAAATTAACAAATACAAGGCATCAAAAGTAGACAGGATTGGAAAACTTTTACTTGAAATAAGAATTATGTATTTTAAATTACATCATCCATCATTCCGAATGATATTTCTTATAATTTAATATTTTCCAAATATATTTGATGTAGTTAAGTTAACTGGACTAAATAAATTAACAATTTACAGGCGAAAAACAAAAAATAAAGTTATATTAAATTTCTTTTTTGTTTATATATTTGAGAATTCTCTCTTTTAATTAAACTTTTCATATGATCGACTTATGTGTTTAAATTTATATTATTAAGTAAAACCGACAATTTCTATAAATTATAGAACCATTTTATGAATTGTTCTTGCCAAAGAGATTTAATTTTAAAAAAATTATGTGTAATGTTCTCCGCTTTAGGTTCCAAATTTATATGGCTTTTCTGAAGCAGACACTAGCTAATACAAATGTAATAAAATACAAAATTAAATGTAATAATGTGATAAATTTTCATTCGATGGAGTTTAATCATGAAAAAAAGAAAGAAAATAATATTTCAGAATCTTAAGTTTTGGACCATCCGCTTCAACAGGGAAAGAGAAAATCAAGGTTTTGATTACACATCGCTCAGAATTTAAAATTTTTTGCATATATTCACATTTCATGACCCGTAGAATCCAAAAGTGACTACAATTTTTCATGTCTGTATGTCATTATAGACGCTAAATTGGTTGAAACGATTATTATGAAATTACATCACAATATTCTTATTTAAACATAGGCTTTATATCAATATCTATTCAATAACGGCAGAAATTCATTTTTATATATAACTGCATGTTGTTCATTCAAGAGCCTCTCGTAGCTCAGTGAAGAAGTCGATTCATTTCCGACAGTGAATATAAAATGAATAATTCTAGCAATTTCCATACAATGAATGATTATAATATTTAAATTTTTATTTTAATTTCTAATATTCAAATATCATTTCAATTATTTAATTTATTCTAAAAGTTGTCATTTTAATTAATTTAATAAACTTAAATTATTTTTTATTTATTCTTTATAAATTTGAATATTTCTTCTTTTCTATTTAAAAGTGAAGTGTATAAATTATTATTTATGTCTAATAAAAAAAAAAAAAAAAATAGGAATTATTTTTTTTGGTGAAGTCAAAAATATTTTTAAAACATTAATTAAAATAACTAAATTATATTTTCTATGTTTTTATTGTTAATTTAATTATTAATTACAACTATTTGTTTGTTGCAGTTAATCATTTTTGAATCCCATAGCGTCACACATAAATAGAGATAAGTTTGTTTCTTTTAAGGGAGCAGAATAACTATGGCTTAGAAAAATTAATAAAAGCAAAAATCCATAAACAACAAATAAATTAAATTAATTAATTTAAATTAATAAGTATAAATATTTTAAGTTTATCTATAGTTTTATATAACGTTAAAAAAGTTAATTTTACTTTAGTTAATTTTAATTTAGATTTCCTTAAATTTCATTAGAATTAAAAGTATTTGAAATTAAAAAAAAAAAAATTATTATGATGATTAAAGAATATTATACTCTATTATAACAGATACAATAAAATATAAAATTAATTTACTGATTAAATTAAAATCTGCGAGTAAGAATATTATAAGAATAAAAAAATGATTCTTGATCTAATAAGAAATATCAATAAAAATTTTCAAAAGTCTATCTCAATCTAAAGATGATAAAAAATCGATTTCAATTTGTCATAAGAGCGAACAGACAGATAAAGAGTCAAACGCCAAGTGAAGTTAAGAAAAACGTTATAAATAATATAAATATAAAAATTTTTTATAAAATAACGTTTTTCCAATGGACTAAATAGAATAAAATAATTTTTCTATAAGCCTGACAAAGTTTATGGATGAATTGCTTCATATTCAACGAAAAATGTTGGACGCATTTTAAAGAATTTTAAATTTAAAAGAATTTTTATTAAATTTACATATTATCAATCAAATCCAAAATGGTTAAAGAGAAATATTGTTTCTTCATTTATAATTTTTTTTTTTTGATAATAAAAAATATATTTTTGATTTATTTAATATTTAATTTAGATAATAAAAAAAATATATTCAGTGTACGTCTTCGAAGCCAAAGTTACATTTTTTAAAAATGAAAAAAATAATTTAAGTTACTAGCAATAGTTAAGTTTAAGTAATCATTACTTCAAAGTTTCTCTATTAATAATTGATTGAGAATTCGTTTCTAGGAATAAAAACATTAAATTAATCTTTGTGGCTCTCTGGAGCTCGAAAGTTCTTGGCCGCAGAAAGCATATTTCTCCAAGTGCCCCCTTCAATTCCTAATTTCTTCCATCTCTCTCACGTCCCTTCCTATATGTCCGTATATTGTCCGCCCACCTCGTCTTTTGTTCTTCCAAACGGACGTTTCCCTATCGGTATCTCCACAAATCGATTATTTCCTATGCCTGCCTAACACAACCTTCTCGATTTTATCACCCTAACCATCTCTGAAGATGCATAGAGGTCAAATTTTCTCTACAAAGAAAAAGTAGAAAATTAATAAAATTTGTAATTTGTAGAAAATTATATTTTATGTTTAAATCTGCATGAGCAAAAAAATAATTAAATAAATATATCATACGAGATCCTTTATAGTTATTAGAAGTGTTTGTGTTTGCAAAATAAAATGAATATTATTATTATTATTATTATTATTATTATTATTCATTTGAAATTTAAATAACATAAAATAAGTTAATATATTTTAATTTATTAAAAATAGAAAAAAAAAAAAAAAATTGGAATTTTATTTTATATTTTTTGAAAAAAAAAATCAATTTTATTATTATTATTATTACTAATTATTATGATATTTTATTTATTTACCTTGAACGATGTTCAGAGGTGAATGCTTGTGCCGCTGGTGAGCCGCCTGCAGCTCCAACGATGGACACTGCAGCAGGTGCAGTGGCATTACTAATTTTAAGGGTTGTATTACGATGATGAAAAGTATATGTTGTTCGATAATCGAGCGTATGCCAATGAAGACTCGATGTTAACCAATTGGGGAAACGACATTTACTACTCGGCGTATTTGCTAAAAAAAAAAATTAATCTTAATTAAATGATTATTTTATACATTGTAATATATAAGCATGAAAATGCCTTTTAATAGGGAAATATTACATTATATCATTAAGATGCTATAGATAAACATTTAAGTATAACAAATATTGACATCTTCACGTGCACTCACATTTTAAGGCAAAGAGCTGATAAAAAAGGGAGAGGAGATTTCCCTACTGGATTATAAAACAAGGAAGTAAGTCATTGCGGACAGAGAGACATCATCCCTAATGTAAGTGATACGATAGTATCAGGACCCAAAAATTGCCAGCCCAGAGAAGATGTCTGGAAGAAACTACCCGAAGATTCATCAATTGTCTCTATACACTAGTAACCTTAACACAGCTAAGCTAAGTGGTGGTGTCGACCCTTTAAAAAAAATTGCAATTGCTAAACAAATAAAGATAAATGTTGATTTAATTAATAATATTTCTAAAATAAATTAACTTTATTTTATAGTTAATTGATAAGTTATAATTTCTCATGTTACATATTATAATTGTATTACAGAGTTATGTATTAATATAAAGAAAGTTATTTATTAATATAAATAAAATTATTAAATAATATAAATAAAATCAAAATAAATTTAAACAAAGCATTATTTAAGTTTTATATACAAACTAATACAATTTAAAAATAGCTATAAAACATAAAACATTTTCACTATTTTTACTATCACGCCAGAGATATTATTGCGATCACGAAAATTTTCGATGTCGAGATTTTGATGTTTTTATATGTTTTGAAGGTTTCTGAATCATTTTCACTAAGGTTGAGAAAAATGTCTGTGTGTATGTATGTAGATAAGGTTACGCAAAACGGTTTGAGCTAGAATCATGAAATTTGGTACATGGTCATTATTCAAGACAAGACAACATTATTGTAGACAAGATTATTAAAAAACGGTTTGAGCTAGAACCATGAAATTTAATATTCGGGCATTATTCAAAATTCGTAGTTTTCTATCAACTTTTGAGAAATGTAGCTCAACCGAAAGAGGGTCATTACCTACAACGTTTTGATTTGTTTTCGTCTAAAGTGACCGTAAAAATAAAGATATATGTTTAATAGTTTTTCACATGATTAAAAATTGGATAAAACTGCTATATATAGAATTTCAGCAAAAGTAGCGGAATTAATTTTTTAACACTGAAAAACACGTGCCATGGTGCCATCAACAAAGAGCCAAACATGTGCTGATTTAATAAATATTATTTATTAATTTTAATTTATAATTAATTAAATTTAATTTAAATATAATATATGTTAATTAATCCAATCAAAATTTGCGAGATAGTCGAGTGGAGACACTCCAGCTTATTTTATAATTTTATTACAAAAAATGATAATAATTAAATATAATAATAATATTAAAATACACAATTTTATTGAAATTTTCTTCAAAATGACGTTTTTAAAAACTAATTTTCAAAAGCACTATAATTATACCATGATTCAATATTTCAATTCATATAGCTGTCACAGATGTAATTAATTTAATTCAAATTTTTCAATTCATTAAAAAAATATTTCTTGAAAAAGATTAAATAAATCAAATACTTTTCATAAATTTAACTTTTTAATTTTAAATTTTTATTTAAAATGTTAATTTGATCTCAGAAACAGGATTCGGTCTAATCTAATTGTTTTTTTAAATTTGAGTTAAAATTAAAAAAAAGGAAGAAATTTACTCTTTATGTAGCAGACAAAATTATCTTGTTTAAAATAATGATGAGACCAGATACCAATTAAATTAAAAAAAAGATCAATTTTATTAATTTTAAACCCATTTTTTTTTCTTTAATAATCCAACCCATACTATGCCTATGTACGTCAATACATATATATATATATATATAATGGAAACCCTTCTAAATTAATTAAAATAACTAGACAAGTGTTGAGATTAATAATAATAATACTAATACTAATAATAATAATATGGCACCAACGGATGGATTTTGGTTAATAAAAGTAGAAAACAACTAACAAACCCTTTTCTAGATGAAACATTACAAAACAAAAAAAAGCATCCCCTTTACTTTTCCCTCTTTACTCTCATGTATACAATACACATCCACCACCACCACCACTAACATATACATATATCGTACCAATACATATATAGTGTTGTACAAACACCCTTTCACTTTCTCCACCTCTTCTTCCAGTTGTGTATGACTATCATCATTGAATACACTCACGCATTCTATTCCAGATTGTATTTAATATACGTTTATGGTACACGAACGAACGAGTATTGCGAATACGCGACTACGACAATGTCATTCAATAAACGAATTTTAATTACTTTTATTCGCAAAGAGGTTTTAATAATACAATACAATTATACTGTGTGCAGATTCACAACGATTATCAACCCACACCACCAACATTATTCACTAAAAACCTTTCAATTAAATTATATATTTAATTAATTTAAAACCAAAAAAAAAATGTTTATTCTATTACATCATAATAATTTTAAATATTAAATAATGAAACAATAAAAATCAATTTTACCAACATCAATTTTTTCTTTTTTAATTTTGATTTAACACCATTAAGGGAGGGCAAATGCACCAGTGTCATCAAGGAGGAGAAATTGTTAGGATGTTTCCTAACTTCACTAAAAAAGTTTCTTGTTGACATTGTTATGTCACACCAAGAAAAGAACAGCAAATCTTCTGGTCAACATTGGACACCAACATTCCTTCTTCTTTCAATTCTGGCCAATTTTTCCCAAGAATGATCGTTTTTGATAAAACTTTATGTCAATTTGTAAATTCATTATTTTATGAAAACAAACGTACATCCATCCATTTCGGCCATTACAGTTGAAAAGATGTCTATTGCTTAATTTTACGGTACACAACATAACAAAAATATATTAGAAACTTATATTGGAGGGGTTTTTAACCAATTTTCATACATTAGTTTAGTGTCTTTACCCTATATATCAGTGATTCTCAAACTTTTTTTTTTTACAGCGGCACACTTTGAACGGTTTAAAAATTTGGCGGCACACAAAGAAAAAGATAAGTGTAAAAGTTTACCATATTGAAAAAAGTAGTCCCAAAAACGGTTTACCTTTTTTTAGTATCTCGCCAGAGATAGTATTGCGATCACGAAAATTTTCGATGTTGAGATTTTGATGTTTTTATACGTTTTGAAGGTTCCTGAATCATTTTCACTAAGGTTGAGAAAAATGTCTGTGTGTGTGTGTGTGTATGTATGTAGACAAAATTACGCAAAAACGGTTTGAGCTAGAATGATGAAATTTGGTACATGGACATTATTCAAAATTCATAGTTTTCTATCAACTTTTGAGAAATGTAGCTCAACCGGAAGAGGGTCATTACCTACAACGTTTTGATTTTTTTTCCTCTAAAGTGACCGTAAAAATAAAAATATATGTTTGATAATTTTTCACATGATTAATAATTGTATAAAACTGCTATATATAGAATTTCAGCTTGGTTGAATTGCTGAAAGTACCAGAATTAATTTTTTAACACTGCAAATCTCACGCGCCAACACGTGCCATGGTGCCATCAATAAAAAGCCAAACATGCGCTGGTTTAATATTTATTATTTATAATTTATAATTAATTAAATTTAATTTAAATATAATATATTATGTTATTTAATCCAATTCAAATTGCGAGATAGTCGAGTGGAGACACTCCAGCTTATTTTTTTTTAGATCCAAATTGAAAAAATTTAGAAAAAAAGTCGGAAATGTTTAAGAACCTAGTCCAAAAAACGTTTTACCTTTTTTTTAGAACCAAATTGGAAAAATTTAGAAAAAAAAGTTTAAGAGCCTCATAATCTCGCGGCACACTTAGAAAATCTCGCGGCACAGTGGTTGAGAATCACTGCTATATATTATATATAATAAATACCATATATAAAATTATTGTATTTATACATATGCAATTTATTTCTTTATTTAATTTACTTTATAATTTTGACATAAATCTAGATTTTTTTGTCATTTGATAAATTATTAATACTTCGATCTGATATAGGTACCTTTTTTAAGTGTCATTGTTCTGGAGCCCTCCATTGGACTGAGCAATCCATTACAAGTGGCATCACCACTTTGCGCCACCCGATATTCAATTGGATCATCATTTAAACCATTGACGGATGTCAATCCTGCATTCAAGCCAGCTAAACCGGATAATGCAGCAACACCGCCACCAATAGCAGCCGCTGCAGCTGCCTGTGCTGCAGCACCTTCCAATCCAGTCCATTTGTCATAAACAAAACAACGATACCTAAAAGCAATAAAATAAATATAAAATTATTTGTCAATTAAGAGTTAAGATCTTTTTTTATAATAAAATAAATAATTAATTTATATAAAATATATGTATATTACTATGTAAATGATGAATATTTTTGAATAAAATAAATAATATATTAATAGTAATAGTAGTAGTATTGCGTTTATTTCTTTCTTGTTTTTGTCTTTCTCCAAGTGTTGTAAATAATATTATATACATATATGGTCTTGACAAATTATGTAAATTAACAATAATGAATTTAACTAAAATATTGGCGACCAAAATAACAACAAGTGACAAAAAGTTATGAGTGTCATAACACTGGATCCTTTTTAAAGTAATTATTGTTAATTATTACCTATCTAACAATCTATCTATGCTTCATCTAACAATATAATAAAATTTTGAAAAATTTAATAAATATAATAAGAAGAATAATCATAATATATTAATAAAATTTTTAATTTCAAAATACATTTAATCAACAGTTTAGTTGATTTTTCTAATCTTTCCATCTTTTTATATTTTATTTTTTTCTTGTTCTTATTCTTATTTTTTATATAAGTAAGAAAGAAAGAAAGAGGAAGAAAAAAAGAATATATATATATATATATATATATATAAGAGATTATTTTAGAAAATCTTATCATAAAGTTATCTTTTTTTGTTGTTGTTGAGTTGTTGTTGTTTGTTTGTTTTAAACTAAAATTATTATAATAGTAGTTTATATGTATAGTTAGCTGGATGGTTTGTTGGTTAAAAGGAAAGAATAAAGAAAAGAGAGAGAGAGAGAGAGAGAGAAAATGACTTGGATAATGTTGTTTCATCATAGTTGAGGTAATAAACATTATTATCCCCCCCCTTTTTAATTTTATATATAAATACTTAATTTAATATCAATAAAAAAAATTCATAATACATTGATAAGCTGTTGTTTTTTTGGTAAAATAGAAATTAATCCTAAAAAAAAAAAGATTTTTTTTACAAAAGAGTAAAATAATAGACTAGCTTTGAATGTATAAAACAATGATTGTTATTGATTGGTTGCTTGGTTGGCTGTACCTCGACAAGGATGACTCTATACACTTTATAACATAAGTAAGTAATATGAGAACAAAAATGAAATAAATAAAATGCAAAAGATGAATAGATGGTATTAGCGTTTCTTGTTGTTGAGGAGGAGATGATAAGGTATTTTAAACTATAATATACCCCTTCTAGGTAGGCATTTATTTTTTACTTAAATGACTAAACGAATATATAAATATAATTTTATCTCAATTTTATACTCTTTTTTAAACGAGATTATTTTATTTTTTTTTATATTTATATTTAAAAAAAAAATATAAAAGCAAGCCACGACAATAAAAACAACAACAACAACAACATCAAGGTATTCATCCTGCAAAGCATCACTTTTTCTCATCTCTCTCTCCCTTTCTCTCTCTTTTGAAGTAGTCACAATATTAAAATAGCTTATCTAAAACAACATTTCCTTTTATTTCTATGATATATGACTACCCATATAGAATAGAATAGAATAGAACATAACAACTAATATATATATATATATATACACGAGTATATGAAAATAAGATCATAAGTTTAATTCCCCTAGATGGCCATTAGAGAATGCCCCCCTGGATGCTTTTAATTACAATACAAAGATTATATATAGATATAATAGATATAGATGATGTCTGAAGACAAAATTCAAGCTATTTTTCAACATAAACACCTCCACAGTTAGTTATGCACTTGACCCATTTTTCTTTTCATCTTTGAGTGGCCAAACTGAAAAAAACAAAATGGGGCGAGATCGGGACTGTAAGTAGGATGAAATAAAATCTCCCATGAGCCTATTTTTGAAGCTTATTACAGGTTAGCTTATAAAGCTGTAAAAGTGCATAACTATGAGAAGTGAGTATGTTGAAAAATAGCCTGAATTTTGTACGAATCAAATGTAAAAACGTTTTTGTGCTATAGCCATTTGTCTCTTTAATTATTGAATAATCTTCATATATATATATATATATATATATGACCATATGTATATATTTATTATTTTATATTTCTAAATTTTAATCTTTTTGTTTCATTTGCAAATATTTATTATTATTATTATTATTATTTTATTATTATTATTATTATTATTATTAGTATATTAGTATTTAGAATACCGGGTGTCTCTAAATGAATATTAGATTTTTAACACTTTATAATAATATTTAGTACATTAATTAACTTTTAATGTCATATGAAAGAGCAACTCAAACAGTTTTATCAAGTAGCTTCTAAGTGTTCATTGTGAGCACCATTTGTCACATAGCACACATCAATGTCTATAATCCAGGTGGAAAAACATGAACCAGAGAACTTTATTTTCAAGCAAGATGGTGCCCTCCCACCTCACTGGTACGAGATTGGTTAAATGCCACTGTACCCGACCGCTGGGGCCTAACGACAAAGGATGCTATGCATAGCCTTCACGTTCACCCGACCTGACCCTTTGGAGCTTCATATATGAGCGCGTATGTGCCTCCGCTACCAGCAGACTTCCTGAATTAAGAAACAGGATCGTAGCAACTGTTGCAACAATTACTGAAAACACACCGTAGGGAAATACTCGGGTATAGACTTGATCTGTAGTGCTCACATTGAAGTATAAGGTTCTTGATAAAACTGTTTGAGTTGCTCTTTCATTTGACATAATATCATTTAATATTTGCTAAATATTATAAAGCGTTAAAACTTTAACATTCATTTAGAGTGTCTAAATAATATAATAATAATTATAAGAATTATAAGAAATGATGATTTGATTAAAATTTATTATGATTAATTATTATTGATTTACCTATCTTCATTGGATGTGGCATGTGAATGATGAATTTTGCCAACAAGATAACGTGAAGAACCCTCTTTCCATGTTGCTATACATTCAAGTTCTTCAACTGTAACATAAAACAAAAAAAAAAAAAACATTAATAATAATAATAATAATTATAATAATATTAAATATGAGATTTATTGATTCATTTAAAATCTTAAAAATCTTTAATAATAGCAGATTATGAGACAGCCTTTTGTTTGAAGTACTGAATTAATCCGGTATGGGTTCCATATGTTAGATGTATAAAGATCATGGACAACATTTAATGGAATATTAAATCATTCCTCTTGCAAAGGAAACATCTCTAATTCCAAAAGTTCGGTTGGAGGTAGAAATCAGAATTGAAGTTTGAACTCCAAAAATGTGAATGTGCTTAAAGAGTTTTACCAATAAGTTTTACCGATAATACTTGATAATACTTCAATGCTAGCAACTTACATTGATAAACAATTATTTAATTATAAGGGAATTTTATAAATAAAACTACATGAACAAAGACAAAGGCCTCTTAATAAATCAAATTTGGGATCTTGTGAATTGAAACTTATTAAAATTATTTATTAGTCATCATTTTATTATTATTTTTTAGGACTATGAAACTTTATTGTTTAGATAATTATATTTCAACACTTTCCATTTGTTGAGAATCATCTTTTGGCAACACCGGTTTGAATTCCCGCCAAATACAATTGGCAACACTGGCTTGCTTCCAGCCAAAAATATTTTGCTTAAGTTTAATATTAATATAATAAATAATTAAAATTAAAGAACTCCATTTATTCATAAAATAATTGTTGTTCACGTTTTATTTATAATCTTTAAATTAATTGTTTAAGAATAATTATTTTTTCTCCTGTAATTTTGAATTTGTAAGCACGTTCCGAGCGCCATCTGGTTGACGACCTAGGTCTTATATTAAGTATCAGTCGTCACTCGTCACTGGACGCTCGAACAGTGCAGTCGCTTGATAACGATTGCAGAAGTAGCAATCGAAACGTTGTGTATATTTTTTGTATTTTTTGAATAAATTTCCAATAAATAATATCAATATGTGGTAGTTTTATTTATAAAATTCCCTTATAAATAAAAACAGCCAACAAAGTTTTAATAATTTAATTATTTATTTAAATATTTAATTTTTGAAATTACGCATACGTGCGTATAAACAATCCATTCTGTATTCATATTACTCGAATTTTTCCCTTATATTATTTTTAATCCATTTTATCTTCCACTTTCCCATTCCCATTTCCTTTTTCATTTACGCCTTACCCGCACAAGTTAGAGGTCCTTTTTACCTGTGAATCTTATTGTTTCTTTGTGTTTGCATACATTGATATTATACTTTCCTATTTATACCCCCCTCTTCTTTTGTGGTTTAGGTTTTTTCAATCCAAATGTGCATTTTTCTCCAAACACTCTCTTTAGATTTTTTTTTTCTTGTTGTGATTATATCATTACAATAGATAATGTCTTTCCAAGTAGGTTCAGAGTTCTTGTTTTCAGAGTAATGATTAAAAAAAAATGAAAATCTAAATTTATAAAAAAAAAAAAAAATAGAGAGAGAGAAAGAGAAAAAAACCCAACTTTTAATTATATTATTCTTTATTAAATGATAGGGAGAAAAAAATTATAAAATGATATTAATAACAATAATAATAATAATAATAATTTTACATATAAAAGTTTAAATTAATTTTTTTAGTAAAAAAAAAAAAAAATATTTATACATACTCTAATGAAGAAAAACAAAAACAAAATTCAAATACAAAAAAAGATATTTTAGATGAGGAAAAAAAAATGATTGAAATTTAATCAAAGCTCATAGTTTCAACTGAAGAAAAACAAACAAACTATTGTTTAGGCCATGTTATAATTATTTATTAATTTAATCTTTTTTGGGATTATTTACATTAATTTCGAAGACGCCATTGGGTGAGAGGCTAGCCTCGCTGACTCGCATTCCCATGGTCCCGGGTTCAAGTCCCGGGCCTGGCAAGGGAATTTCTCTAGCTGGGGTCTATTGGACGGAGTCAACCCAGCCTCCGGGATAAACATTGGGGAATAAGCTACTTGATAAAAAGTAGCGCCTCCGATCAAGAAAATCAAGGTAAAGGTTGAGAGAACCCGTTCTACTGATCATAGGACACCTCATCATTTGTATAACCGGCTTGATAGGCGTTGTCCTTGCGTAGGACGTACAAAAGTCAGAGGTTTTTACATTAATTTCAATTTTGTAAATTTATAAAGTATTCTAAATATTATTTTCTTGTTACTTTCTGTAACTTTCGAGGAAACTTGTCCTCGTTGTTGAGGGCAAATTTATATCGATAGTATGAATGGAATATATCGTAATACTATCATGATAGTACAATGAATGTAGATCACCAGATAATTATTTTCTTCTTCATTTCCATTTCTTAACGTTCTAAAATTCGATAAATTATTTTTCAATGGAGTTAAAACAACGTGTATCTGGTTTTAAATGAACACGCAAACTTTCATGATTTTCAGTGAGAACTCCACGACTGAAACCAACTGCCAACTGGGAGATTCGCCATTTGACACAAATACAATATAAATTTCATAAAGGCGTATATGATATGATTCATCCACCGACGAGCTGTTTATTCACAGAGGAGAGAGAATTCTACTAAATTTGTGTGGTCATTGGTCAATACAATAATAATATTAATATGAATTCCATTTCTACTACACACATCGGATTTAATTATTCAGTTTATTATTTATTATTATTTATTAATTTATTATTCGTTATTATGTAGATTGGCGTAAATTAAATTAAATATTGTTAAGTATAGAAATTTGTGTTTCTTTATTGAAAATTTGTTTCATTTATATCGACTTGATATAACATACGAGATAAGCTGTACTACCACAACCCAAAGTCAATAACATTTATTATTTAGTCAATTTTAAGTGTATTAACAACCAACATATTTATTGGTGATGAAGTGTTTGTACATTCGTACAAAGATACTAGCAAAACTTTTCAATAAGTTTATTTAAAATGAAAATAGTAAGTGTTAAACTATTTCTCTATATTATCAAGTTAAAATAAAATATTTACACTCACGAATAGTGATAATAATAATAATAATAATAATAATAATATTAAAATATATTAAATCTTGTCAACAGAAATAGAAATTTTCTTAAACAAAGAGCCAGATCTGTATTATAAGATGTGTGTGTGTGTATATATATATATATATGACTACTACTATTCAATTCAAAGTGTACCTAATTCTTTCAATTTAATTTATATCTGTACATTGTCTTTAAATCAATATACTAGTAGTTTTATTAAAAGAAATGTAATTAATGAAATTAAATGCTTGTTTGTTATAGTAAAATATTGTCATTTGTTTCGTTTTAAGGTTGATTTGATATTTATGTTGATTAGATAAATTTAATATCAAGGTTAGATGGTGACCCAAAGTTAAACATACAAACAGATTTTAATTTGAATTTATTATTTATATTATTTTTCTATAAACTACTAATTTTTACATAATAAGAGATACTAATATATACTTGAGTTTTGGTATTTTGGCTGGATGACGTCATATAATTTTAAATCAAGAAAAAACTAATAAATATGATTTTCCCGAGGATAAAACCAATACAAAGTGCATGATTCGTGGTGATATATAAAAAAATATCCTTTGGTGTGAAAATAACCCTTCCCTTCCTATCGTCGATTGCTAATACTACCACTTCCGGTTTCCGGATTTGCACCAAAAGTTGATCAATTCATCCCACTGATGCATTAAGTAAATATACCAAATTTCATCAAAATCGGTTGAGCCGTTCAGGCTGTACACATCTATACGGACGGACGGACGGACAGACATCATGCTAAAAATACTTTTTTCTGTTAAGAAAATGCATGATTCGTGGAGATATGTAAAAATCTCCACATGTGAAATTTGGTGTGAAAACAATACCTCCCTTACTATCGTCGGTCGGTAAAAATAAAATTAAATAGTATACTAATAGAGTTATTGAAAAAAAATGTCCAATAATAGTTCATCAAATTAAACTAAAGAGAGCAACATCAACTGGAAACGCCTTTAATTTAGATTAATAATTTATTAAACTATCTAAATGGTTGCATAACTTTAAGGAGTATACTTAATGTTTTTGTTATCGTATTGAGTTTTAAAAAATAGTAGATTTAGAAAGTTTATTTTTATGATAATATATATATATATATATATATATATATATATATATATATATATATATTGATTATTATAATAATTTAATTTGATATCTAATCTTACATTTTATATAGATTGATTATTTTTTTTTGATCAAAAACCAAAAATTTTTCATTTGATATATATATAGATATAAATTATACATAAAATGAAAAATAATACAATTATTTATTTCCTCTAGTATAAATCCGTAGCTGTCATTAAATATCGATTCATCTCTTTTTTTTTAATAAAATATTATTTATACTTTCTATATCTATCTATCTATTGATCTATCTATCTATCTAGTGCAATTTATATATATATATATATAACAGTAATTAAAAAATATATGAATGCAAATTGACAAATTGCGTATTAGAGAAAGAGAAAGAGAGAGAGGGAGAGAGTTTTATGGTTGGTGAGTGTCAATACATTTTCTCTTTCCCCTTCCTCCTTCTCTCCTAAAAACCACCTTCCCACTCTCACACCCTCTCTTGTACAGAATATAAAATGATTGATTATGTTATTTTGATTTCAATGACATATGTGGACAATTTTCCATGTAGCATTCATTCATCATACTAATAATATATTCGATTGATGATTTTTGGAAAGAGAGAGAGAGAAAATGAACAAAAAAATAAAATAATATAATAAAAATATAATTTTTTTTCTCATTTAATTTATTATGTATATATGTCTTTATTATTATTATTATTATTATATATGTCTATATTATGTATATATATATATATGTCTTATGTTGTCTTGTTATTACAAAAATAATAATGACTAATTAGTCTCTTCACTAAAAATTTTTTAATATATATTTTTGGTTTATTATTATTTTATAAAATCATCACAGAATGATCACAAGAATCAAATTAAAAATTTAATAAAAATATAATATCCAAGTAATTACTTTAACTATATGCTCGCGTATAAAAGGCGCTATTGGGTGTGTGGGTAGCTAACCTGCCTCACATTCACATGGTCCCAGGTTCAAGTCCCGGGCCTGGCAAGGAAATTTCCCTAACTGGGGTCTATGAGATGGAGTCAACCCAGCCTTCGGGAACAACATTGGGGAAAAGCTACTTGATAGCACCTCCGATCAAGAAAATCAAGGTAAAGGTTGATAGGACTCGTTCTACTGATCATAGGACACTTCATTGATATAACCGGCTTGAAAGGCTTTGACCTTGCGAAGAACGTACAAAGTCAGAGGTTTTTTTTATATACTCGCATTATTATAAACACTTAATTTTCTTACATAAAAAAATATAATGTGCTCCTTTAAATGATACCATTCAATTTGAAAAATACATAAAAATCTATTTATTTATTATATGGTATATATATATATATATATATACAAACGTTCTTTTGTTTTTAATTTAATTTATTTATGAAAAATATATCACATATGCATAAATAGTATAATAGTATAAATGTATATGAATGATTGAAAAAAAAAAAAAAAAATAAATAAGTAATAAATTTTCAAGTAAGTAATATATAAGTGAATAATTAAATTAATATATATATAAAAAGAAATTGATTGATTGATTATTTTTTATATTTGTTAGATTTTGCAGGTGATTTGTTAATTTGTCAAATAAAACAACTTTTGCAAAGAAGAAGATAATGCTAATTACATCATTTATTTGCAAATATGACAAATAATTTGAATAATATCTAATATATGAGTATAGTATAGACTATATATATATATATATATATATATATATCAATATAAAGTGAATGTAAATATACATATCATTAATCAACACAAATCATTGTAGCTTGTACCTATTGATTTAATATTGTATTATTGATGAATCATCATTAATTTAAATTAGTCTACTATACTAGTGAAATTCTAGTGAATAGCAACGAAACTACGTTATTAAAAATTGGTTCAATTAAAAAAAAAATAAAAATAAAAAAATAAATAAAATAAACCTCAATGAAAAGAAACATGAATAACAACAATATTAGAAAATGAAATTGAATGAATTATTGAATTTTGTAGTAAATAATAATAATAATAATATTGATCAATGTTGATTGTTACCTGTACTCTCAGATCCATAAACATCAGGACATGCTTGATATCGTAGTAAAAGACTGGAATCATCAATACAAGTGTCGATACTTGAGACAGGACTTCGACACTCGCCATGCCCACGATTGTAAGTAAACACCAAAGGTGCCTGAAACAACAACAACAACAACAACACTTAATAATATAATAATAATATTATACAATACTATAATAGACAATATAATAAACCATAGAGGAAATTTGAATTATTTAATATTATATTAATAATATTATATATATAATTCCCTCGGCCACTACTTTTACTCTTCCCACATTCGTATATATATACTAGTATATAATGAATTTTGGTAATTGTTTACAAAACGGGAATCTTCAGGGATTTCGATGAAACTTTGCCAAATGATCCCTTTTTTAATTCCAAAGAAACTTTTATTATACAATATTTCTCGGTGTCTTCTGGTTTAGGAGATAAAAATTAATAATATTTGTATATATATCCGTTTACATTCTATTTAGCTACCATGTTTTATTCATTTGGCCAGCAGAGGGCTCCACTAATTTTCTTTTGGGGATTTAGTTCGGTTTGGATAATAATTAAATTATTTTTCTATATTCAAACCGAAAATTAGTGAATTAGTCAATAAACATTATTAAATGGCTGCTCACTCATAACTAGTTTATCTGTCAAACTTTAATAATTTTTATCTTGTAAACTAGAAGAGACCGAAAATTATAAAATTAAAGTTTCTTTGGATTTAAAAAAGGAATCCTTTGGCAAATCATCAACCAAATCCCTGAAGGTTCTAGTTTTTTAAACAATTACCTGAATTTTATATATTGTCATTTTGATTATTTATTAATCATTTATTTATTTATTTATTATCATTATTATAAGTTATTATTATGTTAAATATAAACTTTTTACCTTAATCATTATAGATACTCTATTAATAGAAGACATAAATGAAAAATATTCAAAAAGAAAAATAAAAAAAAAAATCATCAGAGTTTTGAAAAAGTTTATCTATCTCTCTCTCTCTCTCACTCTCTCTATATATATTAAAATATAATTTAATAATAAATAAAGAAGAACATCTAACAATTTTCAAGATACAAGAACAAATAAGAAAATTAAATAAAAATCTACTCTTTCAACTTTTTTTTTTTTTTTTTTTGTTCTATTGTATTCTTTTTCTTTTCTTTTATTTTTATTTTTTTTTATCAAAATCTCATTTAAAAAAAAAAAAAGTGGAAGGTTGAAATGAAATTGATTAAAATATAAATTCAATCTTTCTTTTTTTTTCTTTTTTTTATATTATTATTTTATTTTATTTATTTCCTTCACATAAGTTTTAGAATATAGGTACCTAGCTAGGTATATACGTACATATATATAAATACAATATATACAATATTATTTCTAATCTTATCAATTGCACTTTGTTGTCTCTAATTCATTATCTAAAATCTATAAATATTCAAACGTGACAAGTTTAATAATAATCTGGTTATAATTAACTTCAATGCTAGACTTGTTCCTTTAAAATTGCTTCGATAGTCAACTTACTCTACCCAGTAACCGTATAATCCAGATCTAGTTGACAGATGTCATTATTTGTTAGCAAACCTTGAAAGAATAACTTTTATGGATTTAAATCCATTGACTACCAAACCAAGTTTACAAACTCGGATCAAATATTAAGAAAAATTATAATAATAAAAGTTTATATTATTGGTACAATTATATTACTAATTGTAAGATGAAGTAGATGAAAAAAGATATGTATAGGTTTACTAAATATGAAATTTGATATACAGAGAGTATTTTAGTTTTTATTCTTTCTCATTCACTCATAAAATGCAATTTCTATTTAACACGAATTCTAAATGATTGTAATCCATTTCTGTATATCTTGACTTTTAAAATTTTAAGTCATTCTTAATGTTGTTTTTGTTTTTACTTTTCGAGCTCCATACATTTAAATTAATTGATTAGTAATAATTACTTGAATCCAACGATCTTTCCAAACACATTCCGTTCATTTTCAATTCGAAAATACAATTTTTTTTTCAAATCTTGGTTTATCTTTTTGATAAAATTCATTCTTCATTAAATTTAACTTATTTTTTCATAAATGTAGTACAGATGAAGAAGGCGCCATTGGGTGTGGGGGTAACAAACCTGCCTCACATTCACATCGTCCCGGGTTCAAGTCCCGGGCCTGGAAAGGAAATTTCCCTAGCTGGGGTCTATTGGACGAAGTCAACCCAGCCTCCGGGATCAACATTGGGAAAAAGTTACTTGATAGCGCTTCTGATCAAGAAAATCAAGGTAAAGGTTGAGAGAACCCGTTCTACTGATCATAGGTCACCTCATTGATATAACCGGCTTGATAGGACGTACAAAGTCAGAGGTATTTTTTTAGTGCACATGAAATAAGAACGCTAGCAATTCTTGTAAGTTGTTCGATGCTCAAAGGATATCCGTTCAAATTGAAGAGGACAATTAATCTAATCTCTTGCTGATGGGGAGGAGTTTTTGGGTTGCCTGTGCATAGTAAAATCTTGTAGATCCTATGATCAGTAGTCATAGAGATCTGATATTCTTCTAATATTTAATACTCTCTTCATATTTAACTTTAATCTTTTAATTTGTTTGATGGTGTTATGAATCTCATTCTAAGTTCAAACATTTACTTTTGATATTTATGAGTAATAATTAGATGATAATTAATACCTTTAAAACAGTGTTTCCATTCTTGTTTTAGTGCCATGTCAACTAAGCCCTTTTAAAATTCTTATGCTCCCCCCCCACCCCCATCCCTATGTAACATATACATAATTTTTAATATTAAAAAGGGTTAAATTCGTGCCGAGTCCATTTTCAAATTGCACCACTAGGGGACGTATATAAAAATAGATACTTACATAAGGGAATTTTGTAAATAAAACCACGTATTGATATTTTTTATTGTAAATTTATTCAAAAAATACAAAAAATACACAACGTTTCGATTGCTACCTCTGCAATCGTTATCAAGCGGTTTTATTTACAAAATTCTGCATACTTCTGCAGTCGCTTGATAACGATTGCAGAAGTAGCAATCGAAACGTTGTGTATATTTTTTGTATTTTTACTATCTCGCCAGAGATAGTATTGCGATCACGAAAATTTTCGATGTTGAGATTTTGATGTTTTTATACGTTTTGAAGGTTCCTGAATCATTTTCACTAAGGTTGAGAAAAATGTCTGTGTGTGTGTGTGTATGTGTGTGTGTATGTGTGTGTGTGTGTATGTGTGTGTGTGTGTATGTATGTAGGCAAGATTACGCAAAAACGGTTTGAGCTAGAATGATGAAATTTGGTACATGGACATTATTCAAAATTCATAGTTTTCTATCAACTTTTGAGAAATGTAGGTCAACCGGAAGAGGGTCATTACCTACAACGTTTTGATTTTTTTTCCTCTAAAGTGACCGTAAAAATAAAAATATATGTTTGATAATTTTTCACATGATTAATAATTGTATAAAACTGCTATATATAGAATTTCAGCTTGATTGAATTGCTGAAAGTACCAGAATTAATTTTTTAACACTGCATATCTCACGCGCCAACACGTGCCATGGTGCCATCAACAAAAAGCCAAACATGCGCTGGTTTAATATTTATTATTTATAATTTATAATTAATTAAATTTAATTTAAAAATAATATATTATGTTATTTAATCCAATTCAAATTGCGAGATAGTCGAGTGGAGACACTCCAGCTAATTTTGAATAAATTTACAATAAAAAATTTCAATATGTGGTTTTATTTACAAAATTCCCTTATAAATAAAAACAACCACCAAATCTTTAATAATTTAAGATACTTACATTACATAATATACGAGTACATACAATTAATTAATAAATACACATAATATTCACAGACAAAATTTTAATATAATAAGTATAAATTGTGTATACTTATATATATTTTAAGTAATATAAGCTTTCAAGAAGGTTAAATATTAGTATTAATAATAAAGGATTTAATTTTAAATATTAAATCAAACAACACACACAATTAATCATTCTTCAGGGTTTAATAATTCAATTCACTTGTCTCTTATAATTTAATATTTTTCAAACTATTAGAAAAATAAAAAAATGTCAAAAAACCCGTAAATATTCTAATACAAAAGATTATTTACAGTAATCATATATTGTGTAGATTACTTTCTCTCTCTCTATCTATCTATCTATCTATCTATATATATATGTTGGTTTAGGTTTCCTTGAATGTTATTGTTATTATTATTATCAGATTTATCAGGGATATATATATTTATACCATAGATAGATAGATTGTATAGATACATATGGTAGATACATGTATATTGACCAAATAGAACATAATTGAATTTTTTTCTATGAATTTAGTTATATGGTTCATGGTTTTAGTAAAAAAATCTTATATTTTCTATTTCTTCTTGTGTATTAACAAAGTTCAGTTAGGTTTATGTAAAAAAAAATCTGGAGTGTCTCCACTCGACTATCTCGCAAATTTGAATTGGATTAATTAACACACACATATATTACCACGTCACGTGTTGGCGCGTGATTGCAGTCAATGTGTTAAAAAATTCATTCCAGTACTTTCAGCTATTCAATCAAGCTGAAATTCTATATATAGCAGTTTTATACAATTTTTAATCATGTGGAAAATTATCAAACATTTATCTTTATTTTTACGGTCAGTTTAGAGGGAAAAATAAATGAAAACGTGGTAGGTAATAACTAATAACCCACTTCCGGTTGAGCTACATTTCTCAAAAGTTGATAGAAAACTACAAATTTTGAATAATTGCCGTATACCAAATTTCAGGATTCTAGCTCAAACCGTTTTGGCGTAATCTTGTTACACACACACACACACACACGGACATTTTTCTCAACCTTAGTGAAAATGATTCAGGAACCTTCAAAACGTATAAAAACATCAAAATCTCGACATCGAAAATTTTCGTGATCTCTGGCGAGATAGTAAAAATGACATAATTTATTATTATTATTATTATTAATATTTATTTATTTATTTTTTACAATTACACATAAATTATAAACTTACCTATATTTAAAGAAAACTAATAATAAATCAATTAAATATTAATTCTATAATAAGTAAATAAATTAAATAAATAAAAATAGAAATAGATAGCCTTTGTTTGTGTGTGTACGAGTGTACGAGTTATTATTTATAAATAGAATTAATAACAAATGAAAATAGATATGCTAGTCTTTCTCTCTCTCTCTTTCTCCATATACTCGTATATATATATTTGTGTGTATATGTGTGGTTGTTGTTGTTGTTGATTCATTTATTTTAAAAGTGGCAAGGGTTGGCTGTTGTAGGTGGTGAATGTTTAATTTACAGGAAATTCTATTGTATACACACATAGAGATATTATAAATATATATTCTCTCTCTCTCTCTCCCCATTCTCTTTATAAGGAAGCAAAGGACAAATGAACACCTTATATCCTGACAGGATATATTCATCCATTAATAAACATTTCTATTCTATATTAATATTTGTTGTTGTTGTTCTTATCGTTTACTGTAGAATAATCTTGTAATAATAGTACATAGAGAAATGAATATACTCGTGTATATGTTATATGTACATTAAAATAACTATACAATACTAACATATATACATATAACATGTATAAAACTGATTTAAAAAAAAGTAAGAAAGGGATCTATTAAAGAATATGTAAAATTCAACATTAAGCTAACGAGGGTTTAATTTCAAAGCTTAATTTTATTAAATACTACATTATATTCAACATGCTCCAGATTTTCACTGTCAACTTTTTTCCCTGAAAATGCACTCTATTCAATGTATATTTAACATTTGACAATAAATACAAGTTATCATATGGTGCAAGATTTGGTGAATACGGTGAATGTTCAATCATAATGATACATATGTCTATCAAAAACTATTTCACAGAGAGATTTATTGCTGATTTATTTAAAAAATCTACAAGTTGTTGTTCCAAGTTGATTAATAAAATTTATGATATCATTATATTGTGTCACTCGTAACACATCAACATAATATTCTTAAACAAAAATTAAAAATAAATTACTACATTTTCCACCCTTACATATAGAATTTTTTTTTCTTATAAAAAAAGATATATATACGTGATAAATGTGAAAACAAAAGATTTCAAAGCAAAGAAAACAAAAATGAATTTCTATATAAATTCATCATTCCTTTTATTTTATATCTTTTTTCATGTTTGATAAGTAATCAACAACAAAAACTTTATATGATGAAATGTCCGAGCGAATGAGTGAATGAAAATTGTGTATTTTCTAAGAATATTAATAATAATAATAATACAATTATTATTATTATTAATAGTAGTAGTAGTAGTAGTAGTAGAAGTAAATAAAATTATGTCAGCTACATCTGGTGGTCATCATCATCATTTCCAAACCAATTCTATTACATTTGCCAGACCAGGCCAAAACTTACCACCTTCTTTCTCCTGCAGAATCTTTTTTTTCTTTTTTCTCTTTCTTTTCCTTCACAAACATCATTTTTCTTTCTTCTTCATTTTTTCTTTAATCTTTTTTTTATATTTACTCTTTCTTATTTTTTTTCCCCCAGACAGACAATAATTTAAATTAATCGAATATATGTAAATAACGAGTAACAGACACAGTAGTTGTTGCCATCCTTAAGTGAAATTGAACATTTATTTAGAATTATTGTTTTTGTTTATAATAAAATCTATAATACGTTAGAATATATAGATATTTCAAGTCATTTGAAATGGTCTTTGGAAAATAATAATATTTAATAATAACATTTTTTTTTCAATTTTTTCAAACATCTCATTATACATTTCCTATAGATATACGGCTACATTTAATCTTTATACACCACTTGGACGAATTAATAAATACAATTTGAATATCAGTCTTCTATAAAAAAAACTTTTTCTACCATATATTATAAATATTCTATTCTATTGAATAATTTTCTAAAAACTAAACTTATATATATATTGTCATATATAGGTAAGCATAAAAATGCTTTTTAATAGAGAAAAGTCTTTAAGACATTATAAATGAACATTTAAAACAAATATTCAAAACTACAGGTAAATTCATTTTACCTAAAATGCGGACAATATAAATGAAATAGGATCGATTAATGAACGGAACCTATTGTCATAATTCGACCTTATCAATGACATAAATTAATTGAGTTTTCGGAAGCGTATTTGCTAACATACCTTATAATATTATATAACATTTTTCTAATCATATAATATGTATTATGAAATATACAATGTAGTATACCAGTTTATTTAAAAAAAAATTTTAAAAAAAATTTGATTAAATTAGATTAATCTAAATTTATAATAATTATTTTATTATGTTCATTAAGTGAAACAACAACAAGATTTTTGATTTGTATTAATGCATCAAATTGAATTCAATACCTACTTTCTCTCTCTCTTTTATTTTCTCTCTAAATATTATTATTCGGATATTATAATATATATATATATAAATCTGATTGTCTATTGAACTGACTGACACATTAATATCAGTCAGGTCTATTTTAGTTTGAATATTCCCCAGATTAAAGAGAATAAGAGAGTAGAATGTTGTTGTTGTTGTTGTTGTTGTTGTTTGGATATATATATATAAATAGATAGATAGAGGTATATTATATCAAATGTATCTACAAACAACAAAATAGAGTTAATAAAGTTATTATTATTAATATTATTATTATTATTATCATGTCAACATAAAATGAAAATATTTCAAATATCCAATAAATTCTTTAGTTTATTTTTCTTTCTTTTTTTTTTGTGTTTAATTGTAAATTGTAATTATATTCATGTTATTTATTTATACATACAAAAAATCAATACAATATGAAATATATGTAAATCGAAATACCAAATGGTATGTTAATCTATTTATATTTATCTATCTATCTATCTTTATGCATCTGGGAAACTCAAAAGATCTTGGCCACAGCACCAACTTTGCTCCAAATATCCCTATCCTGAGATATAACCATCCAAATCCTATTTTTCTCCATCTCTCTCTCTCTCTCTCTCTCACACACACACACACACACACACGTCCTTTCCCACATTATTCGTGACCTTAGTCTTCCAACTGGACGTTTCCCAATCGGTTTCCCCATAAATATATTTTTCGTCAATATTTCATCTTTCTTGTCATTTATTTCTTGTTTATGGCTACCTTCTCTCTTTTTTAATACTCAAATTATGTCTCGAGATGCCTCGAGGTCAAGCAATTTCTCATTATACTGACTCGACTTGGCCAATCGTGCTTCTTACTTTTCATTTACTACCTTCAAGACAAATTTAAATCATACATTCTAATTTTTTTCAAAAATTAAAATTTGTAACAGTTTTCTCCAATCTAAACTGTTCTATGATTTGGTAATTGATTACTACAAATCATTGATGAACCGAAATATTGAATTCTCGTTTTTTTACTTTTACTAATATTTGTCTTAACGAGAATATTTGATTCAATGTTCATTGATTTGGTCAGAATCCGCATTGATATTCTCTTAAAATATCCTCTGCTATGCTTCCAAAAGATAATATTTGAAAGAATCTTTCGATGATGTCATTACAAAAGTGAAATTCACCAGTCCGTTCCAGTATTTCCTCTTTTAAAAATTAGCTGGAGTGTCTCCACTCGACTATCTCGCAATTTGAATTGGAATAAATAATATAATATATTATATTTAAATTAAGTTTAATTAATTATAAATTATTAATTAAAATTAATAAATAATATTTATAAAACCAGCGCATGTTTGGCTCTTTATTGATGGCACCAAGTCAGGTGTTGGCGCGTGAGATTTGCAGTGTTAAAAAATTAATTCTGGTACTTTCAGCGATTCAATCAAGCTGAAATTCTATATATAACAGTTTTATACAATTTTTAATCATGTGAAAAATTATCAAAATACTTATATCTTTATTTTTACGGTCACTATAGAGGAAAAAAAATCAAAACGTTGTAGGTAATGACCCTCTTCCGGTTGAGCTACATTTCTCCAAAGTTGATAGAAAACTATGAATTTTGAATAATGCCCATGTACCAAATTTCATCATTCTAGCTCAAACCGTAATCTTGTCTACATACACACACACAGATATTTTTCTCAACCTTAGTGAAAATGATTCAGGAACCTTCAAAACGTATAAAAACATCAAAATCTTAACATCGAAAATTTTCGTGATCGCAATACTATCTCGTCAGAGATAGTAAAAACGGAGAGACTTGAGACTGAAGCTAACTATATATAAAGAGAGAGAGAGAGAAAGTTAGCATAGTAACGAGTAAGCTTGTAGGTATGTTTAATACTTTAGCTAGAATTAGCCCTTAACCGTGCTCACCACAACCAACCTCCTTCCCCTTCCCCACCTCCTCTCTTATTCCAATTAGATCGAAGGATAGACAATCCGATTATAGGGTAAGCCATCTCAATATTTCCCTCCTCCTCCTCCTTCAACGCCACACACACACACACACACACACATAAAGATCAATTATATTAATCCTATACGTATGTGTACAATAGTTTTCTTTATTATTATTATTATTTATTCATTTTGTTTGTTCAAGGATGTTGTCATTAGCCAGATGTTATTTCAAATTTTCCTATCTATACGAATTATAAATGTGAAAATATTCAATTAAAACATTAAAACATCATTAAATAAATTGTTAATTGTAAATTATCCTTTAAATTACGACAAATATTACTTATTTATTGTTTATTGTATGTTACAGTCATGAAAGTCAGGAAAAAATTAATCAACAGAGATGGCGCTGAAGTCGGTTGCTCATCGAGCAATGCACCATAGGATATGCAATTTGCATATCAGACCTGTTTATTGGTTAAATCACCTGTCACCTCGAAGGGATTGTCTTAATTATTTTATTATTTTTATTAATTATAATAAATAATGATATATATTTATTGAATTAATTAATTGGACATAACAATAATTATAATAAATATAATAATAATAATAGTTAAATATTAGTGTGTAAATAATAAATTCTTATTTTATTAATTCTCTTTTGTGATTTGATATTAATAATAATAATAATAATAAAAATATTAAATTGTATATAAATTTACAAATTAGAATATTTGAATTTTTATAAATTTTAAAACAAATAATCAATCATATGCGAAGAAAATATAAAATTTTTGAAAATCAACTTGTCATTAAATATAAGTCGAATTATATACTATAAAATTTTTATACATTTAATTATAATTCTTAAATATTTATATTTTTTTTTTTTTTTTTGTTAAATAGATAGATCCTTGGAAGACTATATAAACCAGTTTGACCTCCCCTGGAATATATGTATAATATTTATTTATTTTTTCTGTTTTAATAGAATAAATAATCAAACATTGTGTCTATAGGGAAATTGTAGCTTTAAATTATTTTTAACAATTTTCGATTTATAAAAACTAAAAATAAACAATTATTAAAATCAATATGTTAAAGGTAAGTTATTAGAATTTGTCAACGCACCTCGTTCTCTTTCGTCTAAGAGCCGCCAGGCTCAGAAGGCAGTTTTGAGTTCCGAGTTTTGAGGTCTCACTATGGACCTGACTAAAATGGGCTCTTTAGGCGGTCCGCTTGCCTTTTTAGACAGGTGTCTATTTTTGTGGCCAGTTTGAGCTGATCTTTCACTTCAGGGTTACAAAGAGATCGAGGACCTTCATTACTGTCAAACTGAACGATGAGTCATCTACGAGCAAGATGACTGTCTCTTCGATTCAGAGATCGACTAGGCTACGCGGACGATTGACAAGTCGCCTATACAATAGCCATACTCTTGTAACCAGCCAGCATTGGCATTCCCAATCGTCAAGCCACTAAATTTCCTATATATATATATATATATATATATAAAGAGAGAGAGAGAGATCTTCAAAAAAAAGTTAGGGAAAAAAAACTCTTATATAAAGTTATAAATTTTAAACTGGATTTATTATGAGAGAAAGAAATATATATATATATATTCAATTTGGAATTTGAAAAAAAAAAGAATTGTAAAAGAAGGTTCTTTTTTACTTTTGATATGCTTCTTATAATACTATTAGTGGTACTTTAGATTGGTCAATGGACTTTTTTTTAAAAAAAGAAGAAAGTAAAGAAAGCAAGAGAAAAAGAAAAAACTTTTTTTTGATAACGAATAAAGAAAAATAAAATAAAAGTACTTATGTGTTCAACAACTCGAATTAAGAAATATTTTTATCACTTGTAAAAAGTGAAAAGTATATTTTTTTTAATTTCATTTAGGTAAACATATATTTTTGATTTATTTAAAGTAGATTATAAAAGGGAGTATTTTTACACTATAATATTTTATTTGTAAAATTTCTATTGTCATATTATTTATTATAAATATATTAAATACAAATATGTATATATATATACAAGTATGTTCCAATAAATAATCATTTTTAATCGACATATACGAGTATATAAAACATAGCTACGCCAATTTATTTAATTAATTTTCCTGTTTCTTTATACATCAATCAATAACTACTTTTATACTGAATTTATTATATTTATTAATAATTTTTTTGAATGTGAAAATCAATATAAACTAAAAAATCTAAAAAATTGATGTGATTTTATTATTTTTATTATTATAAGAAGAAAAAAAAATTAACTACCCCCTATACCGCCAAAGTGATATACAATATTATTTTTATTTTGAAAAATTATAAGTTTAATTTATTTCAATCAATCAATATATATATATATTTGTTGTTGTTGAACTTTTAAAAAAAATCCAAGAAACAATACTAAACTTAAAAGATTTTTACTTTAATAAAGAGCAACAAAAATGTGAAATATATAAACAAAATTTATCAGAATTTCTATTAAAATTAAATTTTAAAAATAACCCGATTTTTTCATAATCTATTCTGCTATGCTAAAGTATTGAATAATAAAAATAAATTATTTAATAAATATAAATTAACAAATGAAAATAATAAATAAATCAATAATATTTTAAAATAAATCATTATAATTACAATGATTACACACAAACACACATTTCTAATCAAATAAATAACATAATTCGATACATTTCGATGTATAACGTTTAAAACATAATTAAATAAATTGTAAATGTGTAAATTGTCCTTTTTAGATTAACTAATACAATTTCAACAAATATTACTTACTAATAATATATTAAATTATATATATAAGTTACATACTAATAATATATTAAATTATATATAAATTAAATTAACTATTACAACTTGTCTCTTTTTTTAAAATTTGAAATTTAAAAGTATTGCCTGTACAGGTAATATCATTAATTAATCTATCTATTACTTTAAGTAGTCCTATCCTGAGCTACACTTACCCAACTCTTATTCTCTCCCCATCTCACTTATGTCTCTTCCTACATTATCCACCCACCACGTCCTTGGTCTTCCAACAATTGAGTTTATTGAGTGTCCTATTATATTTAAATCGTCCACGTAACCTAATACTTGAAATTTTTTTGCCTAATTGAATTTCGTTTGTTTTTTCTCTAATTTGTCAAATCACGAATTCTAGTACTAAATAGAATTCTTCTTGTTTTAATTCATTTCGAATTACAAATTCTTCTGAAAATTTAACCCTTCCTTTACTACCTTTTAAACAAATTTCAACCATACGAAATGGTTTGTTTTTTTGTTTTTTTTTTTATTTCTATTAAGATCAAAATTTGAAAAAGTTTACCCTGATCTATTGAGTCCTATGTTATACTAAACTTTATAAATAATTGGTAAAGAGAAATATTGTTTTCGAGTTTTTTTTTTCTATTATCTGTTTTAGCGATAAAATTTGATCCAATATTGTTTAATAAAATCATATATATATATATATATATATATATATATAAATAAAGTCAAAAAATTATGCAATGTCGTTAAAAGATAAAATCTCCTGTTTATTATTAATTAATCATTAAATAGAATTTTTCTTAATTTTATTGAATATATTCTAAATTAAAGAATAAAACAATATAAATAATAAATAAATTTCTATTTTTATATTCTTTTGATAAGATTAGTCGATTGTTGTTTGATTAGAGGTGTTCAAGTGTAGTAAGAGAAGAAGAGAAGGCTTAAATGCATGATGGAATTTTTTTTTCTTCCCTTGGGGCACGTTTTTCCTGTTATCGCCCTCTAATCATCGACATTTTCAAGAGTGCCCCACCACCGTAATTTTGAGATAAGCATAGAATTGGTGTATATATATGAAGAGAGAGAGAGAGAGAGAGGAAGAGGGTAGAGAAGAAAAAAAAATCAAGTTTGGTTATACCTACTAGCACTCTCTCTCTCTCACCTAACGTATTCCAACTCTCTTTTTCTCTTTTAAGGTGTTTTTTTTGCTTGTATATGAATAAGAAAAGAAAAGCTGTAGAATGACGATGATGATGAAAGTAGCAAAAAAAAAAAAACGAAATACGTTTTTGGTCACGAACCTACATCCCCTATTATCTGCATTCTATTAATTTGATCTTTATATTAAATATTAAATACAAGCTATAATTCGAATGTCTTTTGTCTAGAATGGGATGAGTAACACGATGAATCTACGATTCGAAATAAATTGATTCTCAAACAACATTCTATATATACTCGTATATAAAGTATAAAAAAAAATATTATTAAAACTTGAATTAAAATGACTAAATTATAATATTATCTTAGTTTTTATTTTTAATTTAATTAATCAATTATTAAATATTACTATATTTTAAGTGAAATATTTTTGGACAATGAATATAAAATTAATTCATTACTTTGTAAACTACCACTTCCGGTTTCCGGATATACACCAAAAGTTGATGAATTTATGTTACTGATGCATTAAGTAAATAAGTATACCAAATTTTATAATAATCCGTTGAGCCATTCAAGCTATTATACATGTCTATTAACATGTATCACTTCGGGGCACAGACCATCTAACAGACTGCTAAACTCTATTGTTCTCGATGAAACAAAGTTTTTGACGCCACCGTGCGAATGCTGGCAGTAACTAATTGAAAAAAAAATCGGACTTGTGTGTTAGGTCTTTGCAAAGATATTTTCGAATGCCAGCATAACCAGATGGCGCCAAAAACTTTGTTCCACGGAGAACAATAGTGTTTAGGGGGCCTGCTTCGGGGGTACAGGGGCTAATATATATGAAGACCTTAGAGCGAAACAGTGGTAAGCCACAAAATCAAAATGTTGAGATATTGCAGTTTAAAGTGTAGAAAAAAGATAGAAAACATTGGGTTTACTGCATATATTTCAAATTTGCTCAATATGTAATATCAGTAAAGGGAAAAAGTCAGCAACTATTATTTCTTAGATATATATAATTAAGAATAAAACAATTTTCTACAAAAGTGGCTTACCATTGTTTCGCTCTAAGGTCTTCATATATATATATATAGAGAGAGAGAGAGAGAAAGAGATTATTATGTAATTTATCAATTTATTTTAAATATTTATGTAGGATAATTATTATTTTAATGTTAGTTTTCAAATAAACTAATGATATGTCTGTATTGACTTATAAATCTAAAATAAATAAATTAAAAAAAAAATTAACAATTATTTATTTTATGTGTAATTATCTAAAATCTAAATCAGAGGTGGCCAACCAAAATGATCTTGCGGGCCACTTTGGAAATGCATCATAACTTTGCGGGCCGCATATAAAATTATACATACCCATTATAGATATTGTTTGGTGTGACAAATTGAAAAATAATGAATTTTTATTATGTTTACTATTATTTTTACATATAAACATATATAATATAATAATAATGTTAAAAGTGTGATGAATCTCGTGGGCCTCTAAAATGTTTACGAGGGCCGCATGCGGCCCGCGGGCCGCGGGTTGGCCACCCCTGATCTAAATGATCATAGAGAGAGAATCACAAACAGTTTACTTTCTTTTGATTTCTCATAATGATTTCATTCATTTAAATCTTTTTTTTTTTAAATTTTTCTTTTAAAAGGAATTTCCACATTTATTCAAAACACAATGAGAAGGGGTATATTTAATTATTTTTTTTTTATAGATCTTTTATATTATATTATAAAAATGAAATTAGTGTGAATTTAATAGTTGAGTAGATGGGGTTAATTATAATTATATACTCTTTCTTACATATTCTCTTTAAGTTGTGTGTGTGTGTGACATTAGTTATCTCTCATTATTCCCTTCTTTAAACACTTGCCCCTATATTTTACCCTATTCTCCCCTATTCCCCCTTCCCCTTTCTCTCTCTTTTTATAGAGATATACGTATATATATATATATATATATATATATATGTATACAAGAACGAACAGCTGGATTGGCCAGTTCACGCACCGATCCTTCATTAAGCCGCAATTAGCCGCAGGGGCCGAATGCATTAGCGCCATACACAAGCCCTCATATACCCTCTCCTCTCCCTCTCCCTCATCCTTTCCCCCACTCTATCCTAATGACTGTACCGATTATAGGAAAGTTGTCGTTGTACATAGTTTAACCATATGCTTGCTTCTATGTAGCAAACCAAACTAAGACATAAAATAAATAAATTAATAAATAAAAGAAGAAGAAGAGAAAGTTTAAAAAAATTCCTCGTCTAAATTCAATTCAAAATCGATTTATTATTATTATTATTAAATGAAGTAGTAATTAAATTCAAAATGATTTATTGTTTAATTAACCAAAATTAATTTCAAATTATGTTCTAAGATTTATAGGAAGGTGAATGTTAAAAGTGTTACTGGGTGGAAAGTGTAGAAGGTAAACTTTAACTTAAACTTGAGTTTTAAATAAATGGTAAAGTAAGTAGTAGCATGATGGGTGGGTGGAACATTTGTGCAAATATGTACTTATAAAAAATATGGCTATGAAATCAAAGTGTTAGAAAAGAAGGGGTGAAAATGGCCTTTGGTGTAAGCGAGAGAGCTTGAATGAATGAATAAATATCCACTATGTATTATTTAGAAAATATACCTTTAATGACTTCTAAAATTTCTAACACTTATTAAATAAACTTTATAATAATTAAAATAATTATCATAATTATATATATATAACTAATTTCTCAAAGCTCCGCCCCCTGTACACCCCCGATATAGTACATAGTAATTTGTTGAAAGTCTGTTTGCGAAAGGTTTTAATTCATTTTAATTCAATCAGTATATTTTTTATTTTATTTGGATTTTCGTTTTCACTCAAATTTGCAAATTGCACTAATTTTCAAAATATAAATTTAAATATAAATAATATTGCTTACTTTGTTTTAGAAAATATTAATTAGTATTCGATAAATATATTAATATAATATTAATAGGAGGTTGTTTATTAACAAATTCTAAAACCAAGTAGAAATTCTATTAAAAGAATGAAATATAAGCATATTATATTATTTATAATTTAAATATATTATATTTAAAAAATTTAATTTAATAATTTAATATTTAATTAAAAAAATTAATTTTTGATAATTAAATTAGTAACTAATTTAAAAAATAATTAAATAATTTAATATTTAATTAAATTAATATTTAAAAGAATGAAATATATATATATAAATATATAATATATATATATTTTTAAAACACCCGCGTCGAATAATGCCTTCTAGTTTGATGTGGTCGAATTATGGCGTTACGGTCACAGTGGTAATGGCTTTTATATATATATCGTATAATAATAATATCAATTTGTAATAAATCATTCATAGATATTAAATTTAAGTAATAAGAAAAAAAAAGTAAATAAATTACTATCATATCAATATTAATTTATTAAATTTTTAACATTGAAATATTATTATTATTATTATTATTATTATTGTTAAAGTATTAGTAAAATCTTTTTTCGTAACATTTTCACATTCACTTAAATTCTTACCATCTTGCAAGTGATATATCTTCAAAGACATCAAATTAAAACTTTGTTCAAATGTCTTGTAATCTTGGTTGACAAATTATCTGACAAAATTTATCTATCTATCCAACATATAACTATATACTATATATATAAAAAATTTAAAAGTGAAAGATACATACATACATATACTCGAATATATACCAAAATACCATCAGAAAAAAGAATAAATAATAAATTTTTGGAATATTTTTATTTTTATTTTGAATTTTATTATATAGTTATAGGAATAGGATGAGTTATAGGGACTTAAATAAATGTAAATTTAAAATGTTCTTAAACAATAATTGATTTGTGATTTTATAATCGTGTTAGAAAACATTAAATATAACACTAATCATGGTTTTTCTAATTTTTATATATGCTAATTTATACAATCGATGATGTATGTCTATGTAGTAATTTAAAAAAAAAGAGAGCGATAGAGAGAGTGTGAGAGGGAGAGAATGAAAATTAAGAAATTTGTCATTAGTGTGTGATACGTAATTATACGTTAAAATAAAGATAGTAGTGGACTGATAAAAAAATAAACATCGTTTAATGGCCAATTAATCACAAGATAATTCAAGATTTTTAAGACAAGGTAAAATAAAAATAAGAGTGGTGGTGTGATTGTATGACTAACGTGAGAGTTTTTATATATGTACAAAGAAGGGTGAAGAGGGAGGGAGGGAGGGGGGGGGGTTATCATGGATAATGGGGTCGGGTCTAAGGTTGAAAACCACGCAGGCGTGCATGTTGATGCCGATTTCATGCTATACACCTGCCCTACGGAGCTTTAAATATGGGGAGTGGTGTTTAGTTGCGGTAAAAGAAAAGAAAAGTGGGAGGAAATGAGAGGTCCAATTGAAACAGAGTGAAGTGGGTGGGTGGATGATTGATATAAGTTATAAGTTTAATAGTAACATTAGGTATGATTATAAAAGTAAAATAAAATTAAATTAAAATGTATTTTATTATAAATAAATAAATTAATGGAATTATTGATTATATATACATATAAATATTTTATATTTAGAAACTAAATATGGAGAACTATAAAAAAATATAATAATATAATTTTTATTTTTTTTTTTTATTATTATTTAAAATTTAATTCATTTATATTTATTTACTTTTAGGGTATATATAAAGTGATTATAAAATATTATACATATTAATCTGATTATGTTTTTAAAATTTCTTATTTTATATAATTAAACGATTTTTTATTAATATTAGCTAATGGAAGTATACCATAAAGTGATAAAAATCTTAAGTCTATTTAGAAACTAATAGACTTACTTATATATATTACAAATTGAAAAGTTAATTTAAAACTTAAAACCCTCCCATATAATATATATAGGGTGTCCCAATATATATATATATATTAATTAAATATTATCAATATTAATTAAATTAGAATTAATGCAAGATTTGGATTTGCGGTTATTTTTTTTTTTAAATTTGTTGGTAACCCTGAAAAAAAGAACAGTTGTATAGTTTAGCAGGGCCGCCAACTCCTTAGAAATCGGTGAAACCATTATTTTTTTAATATGATGTCTCAATGTGGCACCGCTAAGAGGCGCTACAGGCGCATAACCGATAACTCTGCATGCAAAAACCAGTCAAAAACACACACACACACACACACACACAAGCCCGATTTTTTTTTTCAATTAGTTACTGCCAGCACTCGCATGGTGGTGCCAAAAACTTTGTTTCAGCAAAGACAATAGAGTTTACTAGTCTTATAGATGGTCGGTTGAGAGTTTAGGGTTAGTGAAAATGGACCGTTATACAACACAACAACTTGTTTTCATTATTGAAAAATATTTTGAAAATAATGAAAGTTTGACGGACGTAATTCTTAGTAAAATAATTCTAAGGACATTTTCACCAAAATTGCTGTATTTGGGGTTCTGAGTACCCACGTGTGATTGATAAATTACAAATTCACCCACAAAGTGTCACGGTTTGGTACGGATTTTGGGCAGGAATCAACATTGGACCATATTTTTTTGAAATGCAACAGTTACTGGAGGTCGATATCGCGACATGCAAATACAGTTCTTTCTGCAGAAATTAGAGGCTATTGATGTGGTTAATAGAAAAAAAATAAACTTTTCTCTCTCGAATCAACTAATATTTATATAAATAAATATTTACTATTTATTATTTAATGTTTAATTTTACACAGAAAGACACATTCCTGTTTAGTAATTTAATTTGTTAAATTTCATTAAATTCGATAAAAATAATCCAAATAGTATATTTTTAATAGTAAAGTAAAGTAATGTTTTATTTTCTCAATTTATTGATTATTTAAAAAAAAGAGGAGAAAGGGGTAAAAGAATAAAATTGTAAAGGTAATGTAAAGCTTTGCTAGTATCATCAATAATAGAACCAACAAAAGGCGTATCCCATATTCATCTCACGTGGGTCAAAAAAAAAAAAAATAAAAAAAAAAAAGATAAAGAAAAAGAGAATGAAATAGAAACAAGAAAAAATGAGATAATGTTTTAAAAAAGTTATACAACTACAACCTTTCTATTTAAACTACTATGCTAAAATTGCATTAAACTCAATAATTTATAATGTTATCAATTCAATTAATGACATATTGATGATATTATCTTGTTATTTCAAATTAAAACCAAAATTCTCCAACAAGGTATTGTTTTCACAACAAATTTCACATGTGGAGATTTTTACATATCTCCACGAATCATGCATTTTCTTAACAGAAAAAAGTATTTTTAGCATCATGTCTGTCCATCTGTCCGTCCGTTCGTATAGATGTGTACAGCTTGAATGGCTCAACGGATTTTGATAAAATTTGGTATATTTACTTAATGCATCCGTATGATGAATTGATCAACTTTTGGTGTATATCCAAAAACCGGAAGTTGTAGTATTAGTGATCGATGATAGGAAGGGAAGGGTTATTTTCACACCAAATTTCACATGAAGAGATTTATTATTATATTATTTATATCTCCATGAATGATGCACTTTGTATTGGTTTTATCCTCGGGAAAAATCATCTTCATTAGCTTTTTCTTAATTTACAATTATATGACGTCACCTAGCCCTTCATGACGTCCTAGCCCGCGCCTCCCTATATATGATAAATAAAATAAAATTAAAAATATTTATGTTATATCCATATGTTTTTTATTGCATTAATAGGTACATTCAAATTATTTGAAATTGTTTCTGTAGCTGGAAATTAATTTATTTCAAACCGTCGGTCGGTTCTGCGCCTGGCCCCTGGTCAACTTATTATAAATTATCACATCATTTAATGTAAATTATATATTATAATAGTAAAATATATTCATTTTTGAATTTCATATTTCTTTTATTTTCCCTCTCGAAATCAGATGAAAATAAAATGCGATTAAAAGTATCAAAACTTTTTTGTTGAAGTATTCAATTTCAAATGTTGTGCTTATCACAAGTTTTAAGAAACATGCATCACATGCTTTCGAAGATGGATTCAGGAATAAAAAAAAATAAAATAAAATATAAAAATATTCGTTCTCAGGCATATCATGATAACGAGCAATTCAGAACGACTGTGGAATTCAATTCAATACACACAATTATTAACATAAACTAAAAGATCCAGTCCTATAAAATAAATACAGAAACCTAACAGTAAAAACGTTCAATATAACAGCATTACAACATCCGACATTATGACATTTTACTATTATTACATCTTTCATATTCACCAGATATTTCGCCAAGTGATTATTATGTTGTTTTTTATTTAATTATGAATTATTTTTAAGAGAAGAAAATAATCAAAATGATAATAATAAATGATAAAATGAAAAGTATTTTCAAAAAAGTAGTCAATTCATGTTTTTCGATTGAATATTATAAAGAATGTAAAAAAATTGCACTTTTTGTTAATTTTGATGGATAAAATTTAATAATTAAAAATATTATATATTTTTTTTTATTTTCTTTCTCTCTCTTTTTTTTATTATATAAACTCAAAAAAAAAAATTGATAATTTTTCACTTATGATGAGTTAATTAATGAATAGACAATCAAGAGGGTAGAATTTTAATTATAAAAGACTAAACGATTGTACTTTTCTGTGTGGGGGGGAGGAAGGGGAGATAGGGGAGGTTTAAAGCGGAGGAAAGATAGAGGCAAGTGTTAAAGAGAAATGATGGTGTTACACGTTTTTACTCATACAACAACAAAAACGATTAAAAAAATAAATAGATAAGAGTTGAAAATTTGAGACAAAGTGAGTAAAAGTGAATGAGTGACAAAAGAAGAAAAAAACAGACTGTATGTGTGTGTGTGTGTGTGTTAGAGAAAGAGAGAGAAAAAAGTAAGAAAGATAGGAGATTAATTGATCAAAAACATTATAGCAAAAATAAAAGCAAATCATTGTTTTTCATTTTCCTTTCGTTTCCATTTCATTTTATTTTATTTTTCTATTTCTTTCCCAAAAATAGATTTATTTATAAATTTAATAGATTAATTAAAAAGTAGTCAATCATTTATGAGGGCATTTAAGTTTATTTTATTATATTTTATTCAATTAAAATTATTTATTAATCTGATCCTGGATATAATAAGGAAGATATTCCTTTTTTTTAAACCAATGGAGAGGGGTTACGTTAATAACATTATTATAAATATTTTCTAAGTGAATGTAATTATTTTATGGATAATCATAATTCAATTTTTAAAAATTACATTATTCATTTTCTATTTTTTTTTTACTATCTCGCCAGAGATAGTATTGCGATCACGAAAATTTTCGATGTTGAGATTTTGATGTTTTAATACGTTTTGAAGGTTCCTGAATTATTTTCACTAAGGTTGAGAAAAATGTCTCTCTCTCTCTCTCTGTGTGTGTGTGTGTGTGTGTGTGTGTGTGTGTGTGTGTGTGTGTGTGTAGACAAGATAACGCAAAAACGATTTGAGCTAGAATCATAAAATTTGGTACATGGGCATGATTCAAAATGAGTAATTTTCTATCAACTTTTGAGAAATGTAGCTCAACCGGAAGAGGGTCATTACCTACAACGTTTTGATTTTTTTTCCTCTAAAGTGAGCGTAAAAATAAAGATATATAAATATTTGATAATTTTTCAAGTGTTTAAAAATTGTATAAAACTGCTATATATAGAATTTCAGCTTGATTGAATCGCTGAAAGTACCAGAATTAATTGTTTAACACTGCACTGTGGTGCCATCAAATATTATTTATTAATTTTAATTTATAATTTATAATTAATTAAATTTAATTTAAATCTAATATATTATGTTATTTAATCCAATTCAAAATGCGAGATAGTTGAGTGGAGACACTTTAGCTAATTTACCTAAGTAACAGAAAACAAAGTTTGCAAAAGTATGAATAGTCTAATATAAATTCAGGAATACCCCCATTGAGAGTGGATAATACGTTCCATCAATAACCTGGACTATTCGAGGCATTAAATACATGCAAAACCTGATAATTGGTTCCAAAAATACAAAAATAGACAAATTTTACTCCTTATAATGTTAAACACAGTAAATGTTAAACATAAATCTTCATATATAATTATAAATAAATAATATGTATTGTGTATTTACATGGAAGTTGAAAATTTTCATTTTCTTCTCAAAACATTATAAAATAGAAAGAAGTTGCTACATTTTTCTTTTTAAGCCTCTTTTCTTCACAATCATTCCTTCGTAACAACGGATTTTATCTTTAATTGTTCGGCAAACTGTAATAACTTCCATAATATCTTCTTAAATTCGGAATTCAGACATTCCAATAATTTTTGCAAGTTGTTCTGAAGTTAGTTTAGTTGCTGTTTATTTGTTGTTCTCTTGTTGTTCATCAATAGATAATAAATAGCAGTGTCTCTCATTGTTTATTTCGTGTATTTTGTTGAAAGTTGAAGTTGTTATCAAATTTCTATTAAGCATTATCAGTAACTTCAGTATAAAAGTTCAGTTTCAAAATCAACAAAATCATTATTAGAATGTGAAATGACATGTTTCCATGCCGCTTCTGTTTCTCCAATATGGAATGAATATAGCTTTTCTTTCCAAAAGTTGATCCAGGTAGGTGCTTATTCTCTGACTCGGTTACTTTAATTAGGCCTTAAATGTAGCAATGATGCTTTGGTCCATTGATTGAATCAACGCAGAAGAAAAGTTCCCTCTAAGTTCTCATTTAGATGACAGAAAGGTTTGTAGGATGACTCGGTGCGTTATCTAAGACCGTAAAAAACTTATAAATCAATTTATTTTCTTAGCAATAACGTTTTATAGCACGGCATTAATAAATAATTGCTAAACCAATCTTTGAACAAAGTTTTGGCATCTTTATTCAAAACAAACCAGTTTCGTCCACGTTAAAGATATTTACCTAGATATACTATAATAGATAGAGCCATCTTTCACTATAATATCATTTAATTTATTCGGATACCTTGAAGCAGCTTCTTTATTTGTTAACCCACCGAAACAATTATGAATTCCAGTTCTTTCTTCTTAGAACGAGAAAACCACTCTGTACTTGCCGTAAAGATTTCACTTGTTTCCTTCTCTATATGATCATTAGCGTTTAAGTCTTTGTAAATGCCAAAATGCTTTTGCTTAAATTGCCATTTCACGGAGTGGAATTTTTTTTTCTTTTATTTGCGTTTTCGATCCATATGGATAAAAAACGCTCCATGTTTTCCATTCGTGGGCTTCTGGATCTTGTCACTACTTTTGATAAATAAGAATTTCGTATATTCTTGTTTCTTCTTTACAAATTTTGTCAATTCCTTTTGTTTGAACTATTTTTGCAAATATGATACATCCTCTTCATGAAGATTGATTATATCAAGTTTTTATAACGTTTTTACCAATTTCGCTCCATGTCTGTTCGCTCTTAGGACAAATTGAAATCGATTTTTCATAAGCTTTAAACTTAACTAGACTTTTGAAAATTCTTATAGATATTTCAATTAATCTCTAGAAGGTATGGAAGTGATATAATTTAACTATAATTCATTAATTTTAATGAAATTAGCAAATAACTATAAGCAAAAAGATAGTCAACTATCGTTGTGGACAAATAATTATTAAAAGTCACCATGGGTCAACGAGCAAAGGCACGATCTTATGTTTTTGCATCTGCGGTTCGAATCTTGAAAAAACATAAACGTACGGTATTTGATAACGACAGCACAATAAACTGTCGAAACGTTGTACGTTTATTTCATCCAAACAAATAAATTATTCAAATATTTGATGTTTTAATAAAAATCCCTTTAATAACTGTATATATATATATATATATATATATATATATATATATTGTTTGTTCGTTTAAGTTTCCGTCAAAGTTTTTATTATTATGAAAAATTATTTCTAATTATACGTATTTACATTAAATTGTGAGATTTGAGTCTCGACGTTTCGGCGCCATTTTCAAGAGAATTTATTTAGGAGGGAGGGATTTTTTTTGAGATTCTGCGTGTTGTGTATATGTAGATATATAGTCGATGTTGGGATTTTGGGTTGAAGAAAGTTCAAAATGTTCCACTCATTCAACTCAAAAGCTAACTAAGCTAGCTTAGCTCAATCTGGCTCAATATAAAATCCACATATACATTATTATTAGTATTATTATTATTAACAACAAGAACACGACTGCAAAAGTTTAATGTTTTCAACGATTTAACATCCAATTAAAGGTAAATACTATGGTTTAGTTTGGTATGTGTTTTAATAATATTAGGAGTATTACTTATTAAGAAAGAAAAAAAAGAGAAAGAAAAGAATTGTTTTTTTTTGTTTGTTTGTTTCTCAAAGAAGAAAGGATTACACATGCTGAAAATGTTTGAAATGAGTTTGAGTAGAGTTGAGAAATGGAATGGTTGACTGGGTTCCTATATCCTATTCTCCAATTGTGTGTGTGTGTGGAATGAGTGAATGAGTGAGGAGTAAATAGATTGGTGTATAGTGGTGGCTTATTTTGCTTTTGCCTATTTGTGTGAAATTGAACTGCAAAAATCTTTTAAAAAAGAGAATAAAAACAAAACAAAACAAACAAGTAGAAAACTTTTTTCTCTTAAATTTTCTTATTCTACACTACAATCTGATTTATATAAATAATTATATTTATTAAAAAAAAAATAGTTTTTTATATAGTCATGTGTAATATAGAATTATATATAGTACCGAGCCGCCCCTCAGTCATTAAAAAAAATTATTCCTTTTATGAACTTTGAATATTTAAGATTAAGATTATTATATAAAATAAATAAACAATATTAAACAATATCAAATAATTTCAAAGAACATAAATTAAAACAAAAAATAGTCATAAAATATACAGCCCTTAATGGTACGTATAAGATTAATGCACTGAAAGACATAAATGTATCGCCGGTGGATATAACATAATATATATTTCGTAATTTACAAAATATTATTAAAATAAATATTTTTAATTTTATTATATTTATAATATTTTTCGTATTTCAGGAAGCGCTGTCCGACGTAGTTGCTGACGTCATTCATATTTACTAAATTTAATTTAAGAAAAAACTAACAAAGATGATTTTTCCCAAGGCTGAAACCAATACAGATCGATTTTTCTTTATAAAAATTATCTATGGTGTGAATTTCAAAAAAATCCTTCGAGCGGTTTAATATATCAAAAATACATATATATATATATACTAGCTGCTCCGAGCGCCTTCGGCGCTCTCCACACCTAGACGGGGGCTCCGCCCATTGTACCCCCCCCCCCGAGTGTCCCTATTCTGAGCAATAACCATCTAACTCCTACCCTGTCCCATCTCTATAGTTTTTTATATATGTTTATTTATGCAGAAAAAATTAATTTGACATAATTATTAATTTAATAAAATAAAATCCCGGCATCTTAATTTCTTAACACTCCGGTTTTTTAAATTTAAAATAGAAGGAGATAAATAGTTTTAAATTATGTTCGAATGGTCTATTATATTCTATATATCAGTATTTTTTTCTGAATTTAATAACAAGTTGATTTTCAAAATTTTCCATTCGTTATGCATATGATTGATACATGTGTTAAAATTTAAAAAAATTCAAATATTCTATTTTTAATTTTATATACAATTTAATATTATTTTTTATTAATATCATATCAAAAAAGAGAATTTATTAAAAATTAAAAATAAAAAAAGAAGCCTATTAATAAATATAAAACATCTCGTTATATCATTTGTCTAAAAAAACATTTTTTAATTAACCAAGAAATCATTTTTGCACTTAAAATATAGTTGTAATTAATAATTGACGTTTTGAAAATCTTTTTGTATTCATCAAACATTAAAAATAATATATTCTGTTTTTTAACCTTTCACTTTCAAATAGAAAAGAAGAAATATTCAAATATATAGAAAGAATAAATAAAAATGAAGTTATATATGATCTAAATATTTTATTAAATAAATTAAAATGAGAACTTTAAATAAATTATTTAATTGAATTGATATTTGAATATTAGAATTTAAAATAAAAAGTGAAATTTTACAATAATTTTTAAATTCTGAGCAATGTGCAGACAAAAAGTCAAATTATCGCCACCAGCGCCTCTATGATCTAGCATTGTAACTAAACTAATTTTATTTAAATTCCACCCCCTGGACATACCTTACCAATTAGCGGTTTTATAAAAGAAGTCTGACATGCCCTGAGACCTACTGAATATGCATAAAAAATTTCATAAGAATCGGTCCAGCCGTTTCGGAGGAGTATCATTTCAAAGTTTTGTGACACGAGAATTTTATATATAAGATATACATACAATTTTTGCTAGTATAATAAGATAAGAATATATATTATATTAAATTTAAATAAAGTAAATTTATTATTATTTCTTATTATTTCAATTTTAACTTAATAATCAATATAATAATATTTGATAATAATAATAATAATAATAATAATAATGAAACAGCCTAAATCGAAACATCGAAAAAACAATCAAGGTACTTGATATATACCAACCAATAAAATCAAGGATGGATAAAAGGACGTAATTCTGAGAAATTCGCAAGTTCCTTGGCTAATTATTATTTCTAAGCGACCTTGGGTGAATTCCCTTTCCTCATCGTTCGAATCTAATCCCCAAAAAAAACCAAAAGAGGATAGATAGGTGAAAATTTATCAGCATTAAATGCTGAGTAAGTGCAAAAACATAACAATAATAATAATAATATCAAGATATAATAGAGTTTAGATGAGTGTGTAGATCTAAAAGAACATATATTCTATATTCTATTCACATAATTAGATAATCTCTATGCATCATCAAACACATTGATAGTGTGTCATCTGTGTGTCTCTAACTTGTATAGATGATGAAAATATGTTTTGAAAACGTTATAGGTATTGAAATTTATTATAAAAATATATTTAAAATTTCGTTTCGTTTGTTTTACAATTACCTAAAAAAAAAGACGAACAATGTAATTGAAATAGGATCGCTTGATGGCATGTTATATTATGCCATGTTTTTGAACTTATCAAGTACTAATAAATTACATGACATAGGTTTCTTAAAATTACTGAGAACTGATTGAGTAAAGAACTTGAGTCTGAACATTATTCAGTTTCATGAACAGCTAAGTGATTGACCCGTTTAAAAAATTGCATTTGCTAAACAAATATAAAATTGGATAATTAATAACATTAAATGTTAAATGAACTTTATTTTATAGTTAATTTAAAATTTCGAGTAGCATCCGAGACCGCCGTTAGTAAGGGAAAACTAGCCTTGGGGCGAATTCATTATCTTAATCAAGAGTACAAATTCCAGTTGGGCTAAAGCAGAAAAAACTTATTCTATCAACAGTGTAATAATTTTACTATAAGTATAATAATTTTATTTTATGATTTTAATATAATAAAGATATTATATATTATATAACTATCTATTATATAAAATATTTATAGTTTAGACTTATATGTAGAATAGAATAGATAAACATTTTTGAAATTAATTTGTTCCAGATTACTACTCATATTACTAATTATAATATATTATAAGATATTAAAACAATTGTTTCACTTTTCTTGATAATAGTGGTTTATATTCATCAATTATTCATCAACTATCTCGCCATTGCGATCACGAAAATTTTCGATGTTGAGATTTTGATGTTTTTATACGTTTTGAAGGTTCCTGAATCATTTTCACTAAGGTTGAGAAAAATGTCTGTCTGTGTGTGTGTGTGAATGTGTGTATGTATGTAGACAAGATTACGAAAAAACGGTTTGAGCTAGATTGATGAAATTTGGTACATAGGCATTATTCAAAATTTTTAGTTTTCTATCAACTTTGGAGAAATGTAGCTCAACCGGAAGAGAGTCATTGCCTACAATGTTTTGATTTTTTTCCTTTAAAGTGACCGTAAAAATAAAGATATAAGTATTTTGATAATTTTTCACATGATTAAAAGTTGTATAAAACTGTTATATATAGAATTTCAGCTTGATAGAATCGCTGAAAGTACCAGAATTAATTTTTTAAAACTACAAATCTCACGCGCCAACGCGTGACGTGGTGCCATCAACAAAGAATCAAACATGCACTGGTTTAATAAATAAATAATTATTTATTAATTTTAATTTATAATTTATAATTAATTAAATTTAATTTAAATATAATATATTATGTTATTTATTCCAATTCTCAAATTGTGAGATAGTCGAGTGGAGACACTCCAGCTAATTTTTCTTAAAGAAATTAATAATTGGCAATTGAATTTGACGACTTTTTAGGAAGTTGAAAATGTGACATTGCAACATTGTCAATCAAATAAATAAATTAAATAGACCTAATAGCTAGGATAGGATAGTATACAAGTTTGTAACCCGAAAAACTCATAATCCAGGGCACTCGTAACCCGAGGTTCCATTGTACTTTTAAATAAATTTTAATAATTTTTTTTTTCTATTTTCACCATTATTTATTATTATTATTATTATTGGTTATATTTCCAATTCATAAAAGTTTTTCATATTTATATTTTTTTTTCTTGTTGAAATTTTGCCAAAAATATTATTAAAAAAGAAAAAATTAATGTAGTGTGAAAAGTTTTATGTCAAATATGAATGAATATTGGGAACGTAAATATATTGTTAGTATATCTATAGTTTAGACCTTTAGACATATTATAAGAAAAGTACAAATGTGTCTAGACTTGAAATAAAGCTCCAAATCAAATAAACAAATATTTAGATGAAACCATGATTTTTTATTTTTTTATTATTTATTAGATTGGAAATAGGAAAATTAAAAAAAAAAATAAATAATTAAATACACTAATGAACAACAAATATAATATATGTGTATATTCCAATAGAATTAATTTATTAATTAAATTTAGTGGAAAACCTTTAGATGGAAAGTAAACTTAAACAAATTGTATAAATTATCCAAAGATCCATTCTAAAGTCATCGATTTTTATGATAAATATTTACTTAATTTATATAAATTTTTTAATCAAATAATAAAGTGTTTATTATATATATATATATTATAATATATTATATATTTTACTATTTTGAATTTTAATTCTTAAGCAATATCTTTTTTAGGAATTAAACAAACAAATAAATATACAAAAGCAATCAGTGTAGATTTCTTGTTTAGTTATAAGAGTCTCAAAATGTCAAGTTTTCCAAAATTCCCAATAAAACACATACAATGTAGGTAGATTGAAAAAATTTGTGTAAAACAAACATTAATAAAATTAAAATATAAAAAATAAGTAAAAAAAAATAGGATATAACATTGTTTTATTTTGTAACGTTATATAGTAATGTAGCCTATTTAGAAAAAAAGATTAAAAAAAATATATAGTTTGAGGTGAAAGAAGAAGAATGTACATTTTTCAATGCAGGTAAATACAAAGAATCCCTGGTCAAACCGGCAGAGGATTCAGCTATGACGTGAGTTAACAAAGAACTGGCTATAAGCGTGAGACGCTGTGTCTTTTATAATTAATTTAGTGTTGAGGTTTCAGAATTCATGACGTCATGAATTCTGCTAGCGTTACAGAATCTGAGTTTGTAACTAATATATATAGAAAATAAATGTTATAGTATATGAATTTATGTTTATTTGTAGATGTGTATGAAAACGTTACAGGCTGTCACCGTCTGTCTCCTTCTTATTCGTAAAAGGTAGTAGTTAGTTTCAATCTCCCCCTCCCCCCACTCCTTCCTAACCTATCATAGATGGAACATAAGCACTAAATATATATATATATATATATGATTATATATCACCTGAGATAGCAAGCAAGAACTTTTATTCTTTTTTAAAATATGCCAACCTTGCAGTTATTATTCAAAGTAGATGGTTATATCGTAATAAAAAGAAAAAAATCGCATATATATATATATATATATATATATATATAAAGAGAGAGAGAGAGAGAGATGACCTTTTTTTCTTATAACCAACAACCCGTTTCTTCCTTCTGCTTTTTCTTCTCCTTATTTTTTTTTTACCTCTCTTAATTAAATAAATTGTAGAATATAAAAATTTCTATCATCCATTAATTTATCATAATGCAATTTATAGTTACCTTTGTACGAGTATAGGTACAAAATATATATATTATACACACATACATGTTATTATTAATACATATTTTGTAAATATAAAATTGAAAATATTTTGCGAATAAAAAATTTATAGTAATACAATTTTTTTATAAGCTTCTTCTTTAGGACAGTAAAATATATTTTCTAACATGTCTGCCACCAGATCTTTAAAATTTTTATACTTGGCCCTTTCCTAAAAAAGTTGACCTGTGGCCAGGCACAGAACCAATGAAATAAATTAATTTCCAGCTACAGAAACAATTTCAAATAATTTAAATTTATTTATTAATGCAATAAAAACAGATATGGATATAACATAAATATTTTTAATTTTATTTTATTTATAATATATAAGGAGGCACTGGCTGTGACGTCATGAAGGGCTGGGTGTCGTTATATAATTTTATAATTAAGAAAAAACTAATGAAGATTATTTTTCCCTTGGATAAAACCTATTAAAAGTGCATGATTCGTAGAGATATGTAAAAAATCTCCTCATGAGAAATTTGGTGTGAAAATAACTCTTCCCTTCCTATTGCCCATCGGTAATACTACAAATTCCGATTTCCGGATATACACCAAAAGTTGATCAATTCATCATTCGGATGCATTAAGTAAATATACAAAATTTTATGAAAATCCGTTCAGCCGTTCAAGCCTGGACACGTCTATACAGACGGACGGACAGACGGACAGACATTATGCTAAAAATACTTTTTTCAGTTAAGAAAATGCATGATTCCCTGTAGTAGAGGATGAATAACAACCAACAAGTAGATATGTAAAATAGGTATTGGTATTAGTACCTAAAAATGGTTTAGAACTCAAAATTGTTTAGTTTAAAATCTAAAAGGTGTTATTGAATTTGAACTTTTCAATAACCATTATTTCCGATTTATAAAAATAAATCATATAAAATATTCTTAATCTCAGCCATTTAACAAAAATGAAAATATTGTACAAGTAAAAATTGTTAAAATTTTATAAAATATAAATCAAATATTCTATTAAACAATTTTGATTTACAATCTTCATTTCTAATTATAATCTTTTAAATAGAATAGAAATATTCTAATAACAAAAGTCTAATTAATTTGTTAATAATTCAATTTAAATAATTAATTAATTATAAACTTTATATTATTATTAAATTAAATGATTGATTTTAACAATTAGAATAACAATAACAATGGTTTTTATCAATTATTATTAATTATTATTTCTCTGATGAGTTGATTATTCTAAATAATGAAATGAAATAGTAGCTATAGAACTAATAATAGAATTTCCAATTGATTACAAATAGATGAAGAGAGTGAAAGAGAGAGAGAGAGACATTTTTAGAGCGTCAAAAAATAAATTTCCCCCTCTCATTCCTATCCCATTTAGACAATAGCAGTTGTTTTCCCGTTTCAAGAAAAACAGCTGTGCATCTGCTCAAATTAGTCTCATCCACGGATATAATTGTATGCATATTTAGTTTCAGGGGAGAAAAAAAAAATGAAAGACTTTTTATACATTTTTCGTTTGACGCCAAATTAAGAGATTATTAATTATTATTTATTTCAAAGTTTAATTTTTTTTTAAGTAAATATATAATAACTTATTTAAAATATTTATAATATAATTAAATTTGAATTAAACTTTCAATAGCAAAAAAAAAAATTAAACTTTTTTTTTAATTCTATTTTATCTTATTATTATCTTATACTAGCAAAAATTATTTATATATATATATATATATATATATATAGATTTGTATATTTTTGAGATATTAAACCGCTCTAAGGTTTTTCTGAAATTTACACCATAGATAATATTTATAAAGATAAATCAATCTGAATTGGTTTCAGCCCGGAGAAAAATCATCTTCATTAATTTTTTTTTAAATTTCAATTTATTTGACCTCACAAATGAAAAAAAATCACCAAAAAAAAATCTAAAATTTATTTGTCTTGCAATCATTGTAAGTTTATTTATGATATTTTAAAAACAATTTTTTAATCTTTTTTTGTCGTTTAATTTTTTGTTAATTCTTTTATAGGAAAGAGAGAGAGAGAGAGAGAGAGACACACAGACAGGCATACATTTTTCTCAACCTTAGTGAAAATGACTCAGGGACCTTCAAAACGTTTAAAAACATCAAAATCTCGACATCAAAAATTTTCGTGATCGATATACTATTTCTGGCGTCATAGTAAATATTATTCATTTAATTAACAAAATAATTAATAATAATATAAGTAATGTAATATGTAATATAATAATGTGTAGTATGTAATTTTAATTTCATATTAATATATTGTTAAAATAAAAATAATTTATAAATTGAAATTATTATATTTAAATGTTATTATGAATTTAATTTATTATTATTGAGGTATTTGTCATACTTTTATTTACAAAAACGAAATTTTATTTATTATTTATTTATTCGTAGCAATACTTTTTATATAATAGCAATTAATGAGATTGAAAAATGGAAAAGTATTTATTTTATATTATAATGAAACTAAAAAAGTTTAACTTATATGGAGTGTTTGTAAAAAAAAAACAATAAAAAAAAACAAAAAAAAAAAAGGCAAAAAAATAAACACAAAAACAAACGAACAAACATACATTGCCATTGCCATTTATATTACGAATACATGATATTGGGTTGTGAGTTGTGAGAGAATCACAAAAAGCATTTTCTCTCTCTCTCTCTCGTAGAAACTAAATTTGATTTCAAAGTGGATAACATCTAATGCTGATTAGTCTTTGGATAGCCTCCAAAAATAGACGACTAGGAAATAAATCAATTGACTTCCAACATCACCCTCACCCCCTTCCTTATTCTCAATTTCACCCCGAAATGAGAATGAAAAGAAAGAAGCAACGAATAAACTTGTACGTATTATTTATCATTTTATAACGAAAAAATACAAATAAAAATATATAAAAAATTTTCTATTATATAGTATATATGTTACGGTAAAAGTAGATATTGTGGGAAATGTACACATTTTCCGGTAAATGTGCACATTAGCCTCCTCATTTGGGTAATGTGCATTCAACTAACATTTACAATTTCAAATAAGGGAAATGTACATTGAATTCACAATGACCATGCCGTTTTGGTAAATGTGAGCATACAAAATACGAAATCGAGTAGAGCACTTGTACTGTCTTGTACGATCTAGAGATGACGATAAAAATTTATATAAATTAGGAACTAAACAGGGAATTTTAAAACAATCTTATTCTAGGCATGAATTCGCCATTTGTGAACAAAAGTTTATATCATACGAAGATGTTCCTCAAGATGTTGAGAAATCGGTAAGAGAAATTATAGGAATGCAGTCCCTTACTGGTGGCCAAGGTTTTAAAAGATGCATCTGTAAAGGAACATGTTCCTCAAAAAAATGCAGTTGTAAAAATGCTGGAATATTATGTAATTCCAAGTGCCACAATAGCAATTCTTGCTCAAATAAATAGCACTTTCTTCATTATGAAATTTCTATATGTTCCTTTATAATTTTATAAAATTTAACTGTTATAATAAAAAAAAGTATGTTAATATTATAATTATTTGTTTGATTCCGATCGTATTGGTCCTAAAAAACTAGGACGAAAATAGTATATGTAATAAGTATGTTTTGTTTCTCATTCACATTTTTGAATTAAAATAATTTTCGTTATTAAAGCTTTTTGTATTATGTTTATTTAAATAAAATTTTTTTTACTGCAACATTTTTAATTTACTTGTATTCCACCTTTCCTTAAAATACGAAGGTAAGAGTATACATTTACCAAAACGTAAAGGCAGGTGTACACATTTGCCGGGAAATGTACATATAAATTATATTCAGTTTACTTATACCTAACTTTTGTTACAGTAAATGTACACTCTTGGGAAATGTACACATTTACCGGAAAATGTATACATTTCCCAAGAGTGGACATTTACCGTAACATATACATAGTTTATTGGTTATAATAACAAAAACAACAATTTATTTACTAAAATTATATATTATAAAATATAGATTCAATATTCCAATAAATAAATAAGATATTATTAAAATTTAATAATCATGATTATTATTGCACATAATTATTGTGCCATAAATTAATTAAGAAAATATTTTAATGATTCAAGTTACAATATATCTAATCTAATCAATCTATCTAATCTTATTATGCTAGCTCAATTATATATAAGTAGTACCTGGTTCACCGAGCCACCAGTCGGTCAATAAAAAAAATGATTCCTTATTATTGGGTTTGGCTGATAATATTAATACCTGATTCACCGAATCGCCATTCAAATAATTTAAAAAAACATAAATTAAAAAAAAAAAAGTCATAAAACATACACCCTTTAAACCTACGTATTAATGCACTGGAAGACAGAAAAGAATAGCCTTAAAAATTATTTAAATATTTTGAGATAAAACTAACATTTCAGCTATGCTGTTATTATGCTTTTCTTAGATCATACCTGGTTCACCGAGCCAATTGAGATATAAATAAAAGTTATTTATGTGAATAAAACTTTGATACAATTTTTAATTTCTGTTTTTTTTTATTTTGAATTCTTCGAATAGATTTTAAATTTCATAAAATTATAAATTACGGGTTCTCTGCCTCCTGAACCACCGAAGTATAATTCATAGTATTTGGTTGGAAGTTTATATGTAAAAGGTTTTCATCCATTTTGTTTCAATCAGTATATCACATAAAATATTCGTTTGTTTTATTGTGTTCTTATTTAAAATATATTTTAATTTAATCAGTAAATTAATTATATATTATTATTATAGTATATGTTATATCTATCTATCTATCTCTGTGGCTCTACGGTACTCGAAAGTTCTTCCTCAGTGTCCCTTCATACATTGTGAATCCACCCATAATAATATCTTACTTGAAAATCCAATTATAAGATCAAAATAAAAATTATTTATTCATATAATCTTAAAAATTAAAAGAGGTAATAATAGTCGCAATGTAAATGTTTTCAGTGTGTTAAATAAGTTGAACCAGATAATAAGATTATAAAGTGTAAAATTAAAAAAATAAGATAAAATATTGATTTATTAAAAAAACAATAAATAAACGTTATTGAATAAATAAATTTAAGTATAATGTTTAAAAAATCTCAAAAAAACAAAACAACAGCATATCTTTTAAAGAGAAATAAAAATTATTATTTATTATAAATATTATTATATTTTAATTAAAATTATATGAATAGGTATATATTATAATATATATTTTTTTTTATTTTAATATATAAAGAAATATAATTAATAACTAAATTTTATTATAAAATCAATATTTATAAATCGGATTGTAGATATTTAATTGAATTTATGAGAGAGAATGAATGAATTGTTTATTATATTGTAATAATTTCTTCTTTATTGTGGTTCATTTATTAAATATAATTTCATTTACCTATATACCTAATCTACTTCAACATAAATCAATTTATTCACATTTGAATTCAAATCGCATCCAGTAGAATTTCATTTAGAAGATAGTATAATAATAGAGAGAGTATGTATGTATCCCTATCCCTTATATATATATGAGAGAGAGAGAGATAGGAATGTATTAAACATATCCCAAATTATATTATATAAGCGTTGTAATAAATGTAACATTGTCATTAAATTATAGTATAATAATAGTAATAACATCTAAAAATAATATTATATGTTAAAAAAGATGTACATACATATTTAGAGAAAGAATAATGACATATCAAATAAATAAACATACTTGATTGAAAATTAAATTAATTATAATTTATTAAAATTGATTATTAAAAACTTTGATTAATTATTAAAATTTATAACTATTAATTTTTTTTATTAAAAAAATGTGTATATTAATTATTTAAGAAATACAAATTCCTCAAATGGTATGTTACGAGTAAGGGCGCCATTGGGTGTGTGGGTAGCGAACCTACCTCCCATTCACAAGGTCCTGGGTTCAAGTCCCGGGCCTGGGAAGGGAATTTCCTTAGCTGGGGTCTATGGGAAGGAGTCAATCCAGCCTCCGGGAACAACATTGGGGAAAAGCTACTTGATAGCGCCTCTGATCAAGAAAATCAAGGTAAAGGTAGAGAGGACCCGTTCTACTGATCATAGGAAACCTCATCATTTATATAACCCCGACTTGATAGGCATTGTCCTTGCGTAGGACGTACAAAGTCAGAGGCTTTTTTTTTGTATGATACGAGTAATTTAATGTTTTCTTACATTTTATCTGATATTTGACTTTCTTATTTATTCCTCGATATCCCACCCACAAATTATTATTTAAAAAGTCTTGAGAGAAACTTATCAAAATGATTATTTAGGTATATAGTAAGAGATAAATATAAAAATTAATAAAAAAAAAAAAAATATTTGATGCTCTTTGAATACTTATAATACCTGAAATAAAAAAATACTAATAACATTTGAGGAAATTTGTAGGTTGCAAATATTCGAAAAATTTTCATGGAATAAAATAAATTTAAAACTTATGTACTAATATTATGATGAATGATAATTTAAAAAAGATAGAAGACGAAGTTAAAAGGCCTGTAATGTCGATAAATTATAAATTTATCTATCAATTTGGTTGCCTAGATATTAGGGAAAAATTAAATATTTATTCAATTATTTAAAAAATATGTTGGGTGTGTAGTTTCGACAATTAAAAAGATCCAGTTTTAGAATAATACTTTTATTTAAATTAAAAATAAACTAAATATCTTTCTAACAATCTTGGTATTAAATATTATCTAGAGAGCAGCCAAAATCCTAGACAGTAGTTGCTCAAAGAACAACTTTGTAGTCCAAAATAAGTCCAAGTTAAGTTCTCTCTTTTTTACAGGTTCAACAACAACTTTCTAAGTTTTCTTATACTGATTTTGTTAGCCGACACGCGCCGAAGCTTTCTTTTTCGACGTTGTAAGTGTCGTTAAGCTTAATTTTGATAATTCTGTATGTCCCCAGGAACTTAGCCTTCAGCCTTAGCCTTCTTGGACATTGTTCCGTTCTTTTGATAGCAACTAAATTATTAAGATTATATTTCTAGTATAATTTTTCTTATTTTCTTCTTTTACGAGAATGATTTGTTCTTTGGCTCGTTTTCATAGACATTATCTTTCTTCTTGATATTGATTAATGAGCAACTCTTCGATAGCTTCTTTTATTTTATTTCTGAACCAGTTTTAATCTGAGTTGAGTTGAGATAATAACTCAAATGGGGTTGTGTTGTTACTTGGTTGATAAGTTGAGTTAATAACGCGTTTGAACCTCGTCTCCATTCTGGTACCACTTGACTGGATCCCCGATTGATACTACTTTACTCAAAACTGGTATAATAACTGAATTAAAACTGAATTTCCACTGCCGGTTCGCTCTAGAGAGGCCACTTGTAATGGTAAAATGCTTAAATTCTTTTGAAGTTTATTGTGTACCACGCTCGAAGAATACGTTGCTGGGGTGCCAAATATTTTTTTCTGGATCTCTAGTTTTTAAATAACTTTGCGTTGTCGTTAGAAGAATTTAGGTAGGGTAGAACCAAATAAATTTCATAATTGATTCTATTACCAATTGTTAAAGCCTCTCCCTGATTTAGATTTATTTATTTTTATATAATTTTTATACGTTTTTCTTTTTATATATATTTTTTTGTATATTTATATGCAAACACGTGGTCAGTTTGCTTTGTAGTTAAGTTGACTATGCAAAAAGGATCACGTGATCCCTTACAGCCAATCACCTTGCTGCATTGATGGATTTTGGCCCAGGGCTTTCTTCCCTTGGCTTTGAAGTTTTGATCACTTCCACTTGCTTTTAGGACTTGCTATTGTTTACATGCTTTTGCATTTTTAGCTGTGAATTCGCCATTTTTAGATTTGTTGTTGACCACGTGCTTTGTAAACTGTGTTGAGGTATTATTATTATTATTATTATTATTATTTTTGTTATTTTAATTTTTATATCAATTTCATTTTTTTATTATTTTTACTTTATATTAATTTTCTTTTCATTAAATATTATAACGTGGCAACGAACCTTTTATTTGTAAAAAAGTGAACCTAATTTTTCCTTTGAAGATGCATATGTTAGCATCGGATACTAGATTCTACTAGATTCTACTAGATAAATCTCTTTTTCTCATCATCATTTGAAATGGCAAACAGTATCAATTAACTATTATGTGAAAAGGTGATAAACTCGTAATTTTTTTAGAACTTAAATTTCATATCAGTTGTATTATTATATTATATTATAGTATGTATTCAATTTATTTGGTTAAAGTCTCTGAATTAAAAGTTTATTAGTTTTATTTATTTAAAGACAATTTCGTTACAGACAAACATTCAAATAACTTGCAGACTTTAAGATCATTCAAGAAGTTCCTGATCAATTTAATTTTTTTTTTATTTGATTTTGGATTTCGAATTAATTTCGACATACTTGAATCCAAAAAAAAACCTTGCTTATTCATATATATATATATAATTTAAATTTATATTCAAAAGAAAAAAATATATTAAATAAATAAACAATCAAACTGAAATAATTAATGACATTGAATAATTAAATACATAAATAAAATAAATAAAATAGCCAATAATAATAATAATAAATAACTTTACATATTTTATTAGGACTATACAAACGTAAATAATTATGATAAATATATCAAACAAAATAATACAGTTGAATATATGATGTCAAATATCAAGAGGTGGAAATACTCGCTATTAATGAAAGAAACATTAACACAAAGAAATTACGTACCTTTATAGGAAAAAATATACAATTAATAATCTAACATTTTTTTTTTTACATTATGTTAAAGAATAAAAAGAGAATATATTTATTTAAAAATGCAGTATTTATTAATCAATTAATTATTAGATTTACTTCAAAATAAAAATAGGTATGTAATATTTATAGTTTTCAATGAACAAATTACCATTTTCTTAAAATTTTCGTTTATTTTAAGTGATCCACTTTTTTGACGTGTGAGCGATTAAAAGCAACGTAAGATAGAAAGTTCGAGGTTTGAGGGGAGGCAAAATCACACATACACATATATTAAGGGGACAACCACTTTTTTTTTTTTTTTTTTTTTTTTGAAACAGAATGACCTGAAACGTGGAGATGTGTCCAAAAAGGCATACTAGAAATGAATCATGAATATGGATATTTTATTATTTATTAAAAACTTTGAAATTTTCCGATTGAAGCGTAAAAAAGTTAATTGTATTATCAATATTTATTAATAAATAAATCTTAATAATTCTAAGAAATTATTTTTTTTTTACCTTAAATGGACATGCAACTGGGATTGCTTGAATACGAAACATGGAGAAAAGAAGAGCATCGCCAGTAATTAATGAGCACAAATGTGGAAGACTCTCCCTTCCATGGCAGAACGCTGAAAACAATATTATTTTTTATCAATTTAAGTGAAATCGATATCAATATATATATATGTAAAATAATAATTATATTATTTTAATATTCCTAAGTTGGTATCACAATTTATTATTATTATGAATTATTTATAAATAATTAATATTAATTTGTATTACAATAATGAGACGGAATTGTTGTGTGTTAAGGTTATGTAAATTAGATTTTATAAATTGGAAAACCATTAGTTATACTTTTAAGTTATTTAGTTATTAACAAGATAAGAATTGACTATAAAAACCAATTTGTTTTTAGGTAAGACTATATTATTGCATTTATTGTAATTATTTAAAATTGTTCTAATGTAATAAAATGTTTTTAGCAAACAAATCTGTCTATAGTCCATTTGATTAAACCTACCATCTTATATATATATCAGGGATATATAATCACGTATTTTTATGAGATTATTTTCTCGACACACTGGGACACAGACTAAGACCCAGAATCCAAAAAATATTCCCACCTAAATAATCTCTTGAAAATGGCTCCAAAATGGGTGCCGAAACGTCGTGAAAACAATCTCACAAAAATACGTGATTATATCCCTGATAAATCTGATAGTAAAAATAACAATAACATTCACGGAAACCTAAACCAACATATATAAATATATATATATATATGTAAATATCTTAAATAAAAATAAAAATAATTCATCATATGAAAAGTTGATATTTTATAGAAAAAAAAAATTCAATGCATATTTCTATTAGTTTTGTATTACATTTTCGAGGGTGGGGTGAAAAGTTTCCGGCCTGATCGAGAAAAACGATCTTTTTCAAATTTTTTTTGCTATATTTTTCAACATAATCTCCATCAACACCGATACATTTCTTATAACGGTATTCTAATTAATTAAATTAATTAATTAGTTGATTAAATTTAATTTAATTTAAGTCTCATCAACAGTTATCAATCGATGCAAAAATTCGTTTGGATTACGCCTACAGAGCCAAATTTTCGGTATAAATTTTTTTTCGAAGCAGTTTTTGGTCTAACGTTAGCAAACGCGGCACCCACGTTGCACACAGCTTTCCATATTCAAAGGGTTGTGCAAAATATTTCGCACACGTTCAGCTGACATCGTACAGGTCTCAGCTATCTTGAATGTTGAAAAATAAAGCAAAAAAAAAAAAAAAATTTAAAAACATCGTTTTTCTTGGTTAAGCCGGAAACTTTTCACCCCATCCTTGTACTTAAGTAAATGTTTTAGAATTAAGATTTCAAACTTCATTTTAGTTATGAAAACTTTCAAACAAGATAATGTCTTTCATATATGCCTACACCAATTGTGGATTTTATGTTCCATTAAAATTAATTTTTTATAATTAATTGTTAATTTTTTTTTATAAAATTTGCAATTATTTAATTTATCAATGTAAATAAATGAATTTCTATATTTTTAATGTAAAAAAAAATGTATTACTTAATTATGTTTTTCGATGATTGATCAATTTATATATATATATATATATATATATATATATATATATATAGCTGATGGATAATAATAGAAATTATTATTATTAATAATACGTTACGTATTGATAGAACTTAAAAAAATATATTATAGTATTGACTTACTTTCTTTGTACTGGAGCACGTTAGCATGCTTTTCATGGATCACAACACAACGATAACACGCTTTTCTAAAACAAATTTACAAAACAAGAATCGATTAATTTAGTTAAATCTTACAAAGAGTGAAGGGAAATGATTATTTTTTTAAAGATTATAATTTAAAAATACAATTGATTGTTGTTGTTGTTGTTGTAGTTATATAACAGTTAAGAATACGCATATATATTTTTAAAGTTATTATCGATATAATTAATGTAGAAAAAAAACATGATTTACTTTTATATAAAATACATAATTGATATTGAATCATAAATATAGGTATAAGGAGTGGCGTCTTGCCGAGAGAGGGATGGGGGCACGCGCCCCCCAAACATTGTGCAAAAAATAAATTTAAAAGTGATTAGTTTTGTAACAGAGAACCCAAAAGAAAAAAAAAACATTTTTAAATTACGTATAAGTATAGTCTAAACGTAATAAATAAATAAATAATTTATTTTGTCCAAATTTTTTCTGCGGTGGATCCCCGTGCCCCCCCCCCCCAACATAATAGACCACGCTACGCCACTGGGTATAGGTATAATAAGCGGGAGTGTCCTCCCCTAGACTTTCCCGCATATAAATAGGTATAAAGAGTTGCGAATGAATATTTAGAATGTAATAAAGTGCTACTTCCGGTTAACTGATATTTTAAATGTAAAAAAAACAGATATGGATATAATATAAATATTTTTAATTTTATTTTATTTATAATATATAAAGGCTGGCTGTGACGTCATTAAGTGCTGGGTGACGTCATATAATTTTAAATTAAGAAAAAACTAATGAAGATGATTTTTCTCGAGGATAAAATCAATACAAAGTGCATAACACGTGGAGATATGTCCTCACGTGAAATTTGATATGAAAATAACCCTTCACTTCCTCTCTTCGATCGGCAATACTAGCACTTCCGGTTTCCGGATTTGCACCAAAAGTTGATCCATTCATCATACTGATGCATTAAGTAAATATACCAAATTTCGGTGTACCAAATTTCAAAGTCCTAGCTTGATTAGTTTTTGAGTAAATTTGCTTACAGACATTACATACATACATACATACATACATACATACATACATACATACACACACACAGACATAATTCCAAAAATGGTATTTTCCGACTCAGGGAGGTCTAAAACGTCAAGATCTATCAAAATCTCGAAGTCGAAATTTTTGACGATTCCAATACTTCCCTTATACGAAGTATGCGGGAAAGTAAAAATAGATTTATTTTTAAAATTAAATTAATATTAATTATTCTATATTTATGTAGATTTATTGAAATATTTTAATGTTTAATTAATAAAAAAAAAAAAAACTGACTTTGTACGTCCTACGCAAGGACAACGCCTATCAAGCCGGTTATATCAATGAGGTGTCCTATAATCAGTAGGACAGGTCCTCTCAACTTTTACCTTGATTTTCTTAATCGGAGGCGCTATCCAGTAGCTTTTCCCCAAGGTTGTTCCCGGAGGCTGGGTTGACTCCCATAGACCCCAGCTAGGGAAATTCTCTTGACAGGCTGGGGACTTGAACCCGGGACCATGTGAATGTGAGGCTGGTTCGCTACCCACACACCCAATGGCGCCCTTTTTAATTAATTATAAATTGGAAATTATTTATATGTAGTAGGGCTACGTATTTGCTACTTAATCATTGTTCATTAATTAATAATAATATTAAAAACTATTTTATTTTTGAAAAATATTTTAAAAAGTCTATATAAATAGATAGATTCGCTTATTAAATAATGAAATAGATTAAAGGCATATATAATTAACTTATATCGGTTGGTAGTGGGGAAGACATATTGTATGTCAAGGTATCGTTACCGATTATAATGAGTCGGTAGGTAGCAAAATATAACGGTGGACAAAGAGAAAGAGAGAGAGAAAGTGAATCGATTCTATTTTCCTTCTCACCCTCTCGTTTGCCATTAAGCAAGAGCAAACCTCCCCCCTCTCCCCTTTCTCACTCATACTATTTCCTCTTTAGCTAATTTAACTTGTATTCAATCAACGTAGATACAAACTCGGCAATTTACATACCTACTCAACAACACATCTACATTAATATATATATATATATATATAAATCAATGAAGAGTAAGTGAGTAAGTGTTTGTGTGTGTGTGTGTGTGTGTGTGTGTCTGTGTGGGTGGGAGAGAGAGAAAGAGAGGAGACATTTCAATAACGATGGCCTTGATTCCACTTGAGAGACTCTTGTCACTTTAACTCATTGCTCATTGATACGCCACTCTCTATTCTCTCTATCTCTCTATCTATCTCTCTATCTTTCCATCCTTCTCGATCTCCTCCCACTACATTTCATTTTCACTTTGTAAACAAATTCATCTTTTATTCTAACATCATCAACATTCGAAACATCTCTATCAATCTATCTATTGATCATTTCATTTTATTATATATAATTAATTGATATATGAGGTGTGTCTTAAAAAGTTCGGTGAATGGTATGATAAAAACATTAAAAACAGAATGTTAATTGTAAATACCTTTATTAATCTTCAAAATACTGTCAATTAGCCACAACCCACTTCTGACAACGCTTGAAAACTGTTGGAGAAGTCTTGATGTGGAATCGTTCTCAGAGTAGCCGTCACAACGTTCAGGTCGACAATCCAGAAGCAAGACACCCGAAAACACTACGTTCTGTGTCTTTGCTAATACCCAATTCTTCAATCGCCCATCTTTTGTTAGCATCTCTCGTACACGTTCAGTGTTTTCTGGTGTCCTGCTTGTGGATTGCCGGCCTGAACGTTGTGACAGCTACTCTGAGAACGATTCCACATCAAAACTTCTTCAACAGTTTTCAAGCGTTATACGTCAAGCGTTGTCAGAAGTGGGTTGTGTCTAATTGACAGTATTTTGAAGATTAATAAAGGTATTTACAATTAACATTCTCTTATTAATGTTTTTATCATACCATTCACCAAACTTTTTAGACACACCTCGTATATCAATTAATTCTTATTTTTGAAATTTTCCTATACTTTTAACTTTTAGATATAAGTAATAATAATTTAAAAAAAATGGAATTTAATTTAATGTTTTATTTTTCTTTAATTAAAGCCAACAAACTATAAAAATACTATTTATATAAGAAAAATAAATACATTTCATTTATAAAAGATGTAGTGTGTGTGTGTTTTGTATGTATTGTAATAGATGAAGAATATACGTGTATGTAATGGTAAATGATAGGAGATGATGGATTAAAATAGATTTGCTCATTTGTCTTAGGGACTTTCCCTGTTACTGGATGTTTCCAGCCATACAATTGTTAAATATCCAAATAATGACCATGTGGTATTGGTATACAAATCAAATTTCCTGTCCAGGGAGAGAGACATACAATATACCATTGATAAATAATATAATAGAGAGAAAGAAAAAAAAATGGTGATTGGAGTGAAAATAAAGAAAAATTGTATAAAAAATTAGCTTCATTTAATCGATCTATTATAATTTTATAAGTATAAACACGAAAAATTAAAAAATTAAAAAAAAAATTAATTTGGATTAAAAACAAGAGTGGAGAATGAAAACTCGAATATTGCTTATTATACATAAATAAAATTTTTCTTTTGTAAAAAAATGAATCGATAAATTCCTCTTTATACTGTTAATCAAAAACAAAAAAAAAAGCTCAGAACAATATTCAAAGTTTCATCTCATGAAATTCCAATATTTTAATTATTATTATTATTTATTGTAGTATTTTTGTAATTTATTTATTTTATTATTTATTGTCGTTTATATTTTTCCATAATCATACATGTCAACGAAAAATTGATAGAATAACTGTCGACCATTAAGTAAATGGTTCTCTTCATTTTCTCTCATCATCATAGTATGAATAAAAATCCGGGCGCCAAACATGCAGTAAAAAAACGCAAATTTTACTTTAAATAGACATAGTTATCAAGTATAATGGAAAGGAAAAAAAAAACAGAAAGGGTTGTGCATATACAATGAAATGTCCTTCGTATTCTTTTCCTTTCTCTGAATGTTTGGCGCTCACGCTATCATTTTTTAGATATGATTAATTGTAAGGAAATCCTGGTGTGTAAGGAGAAGTTATTTTTTCCTTTTTTAGTGTATTTAATATAATATAATTATTATAGATGAATATTATTCGATATCTCAGAATTCTCTCTCTCTCTCTCAGTTCAATTTTATTTTATTTTATTTAAATTTTTTTTTGAATTTTAATAAAAGCGTGTATTTAAAAAGTATTTTTATATTTTTTTTTATTCATGTTAAATTTAAAAAGGAAGATTGAAAGAACATACAGAATGATTGTATATATATTTCTTGAATAAATAAATAATAATATTTATTTATTTATCAATAAATATAATTAGGTCTTTACCTTACTCGCTCTCGCTCTCATCGACAGCTTATTTATATTAATTTAAGTTAAGGGGTAGGTGATCGAGAGGGGTTAGTTTCAAGAATTACTCTCTTTCCAAATGGTCAAGTGCAATAGTGCATTTTGTTATTGTTACCTGTTCAAGAACCATTTTATATAAAAACCTTACCAACGGGTCAGGTATGGGAATTAAAACAGACCCAATCATGTCAAATCGAATTTTAAGTCTAAAAGTTGATTGACAGTTATAAGTTATGCCAATTTCTATTACACGTGCAGATATATTACTATATATGTACAAAAAAAAAAGTTAAATACAAAATAATTTGGCAATGGCAACTGCCATCTGCCAGAGTTCACTGTAAAAAAACTCAAAAAATAGAAAAGTTTTAAAGAAAAATTAAAGGGAGAGTAAGAAAGAAAGGGGGAAAAAAATTATAACAAAAAACAACACTATATTTATTACGACTATTTCAGTTGACAAACAAAGATTTCGGCATCGGCATCATAATCAGCATGAAAAATAATTTGTTTTTTTTTCCGGGAAACGGGAAATAAAAATTAAAGAATTTCCCGGGCGGGATTTCCCGGGAAAAAAAATTAAAATATATTTTTTTCAGGACAAGAGAAGTATTTACGTGTATTAATTTACTGATTATTGAAAAATGGAAAAAATAAAATGTTGTGCATGTAATTTGTCAATATAATAGGGATGTATTGAATATTATATCGTATTATATGTACGTATATTGATTGAAAACAAAATCAATGTTAATTAAAGTTTTGAACAATTGTTAAGTGGAGAGGGGGTAGGCTGAATAGGGTCAAAATATTTAGAAATATTTATTATTATTATTATTATTATTTTATTTATTTTTTATTAGATAAATTAATTAATTATGAAAAATAATAGAACTAAATAAAATTATTATTATTAATAATTTATTTATTGATTTATATTTCAATTATTTTCAATTAATAATTGTGATTGTTTTTTTATTTCTTTTTTTAATTAACATATATTCATTTTGTAATTTAACATATCGGTATTCATTTTCGTCATATTATTATTATTATTATTATTATTATTGGTTTATATTTGACCTCAATCCAAAATTGTTAATACGAATAAGAATTCTTTTAAACCACCCTCAGGCTTCACACACATACACCCATCCAACACACCTCATCCCTTATGGTATTCTATTACTCTTCCATTTCCATAGTTATATAAATTCTCATAAAACAAACAATAAATGGAATTCAAATCAGTGGAATAGATTCGATGTTTGATGGACTAATGGAATTTCAATTGTAGAATCAAAGAATACCAAAAAGAAAAACATTACATTTAATGTATATGGAGAGAGAGAGAGAGAAAGAGAGAAAGTATTGCCTTTAGGCAAATAATATAAAATAATTATTATAGATGAATATTATTCGATATCTCAGAATTCTCTCTCTCTCTCTTTAAGTTCAATTTTATTTTATTTTATTTAAATTTTTTCTTGAATTTTAACTTTAGTTTTAGGTTGAGGATATTTTGTTGTCTTATAAATGTAGAAAAATAGAAAAATCAGAACATAAAAAGAAACCTGTTAACATGTCAATGTGTAGATGTTGAGTATAAAAGAAATTATTTTATTTTAAATTGTATTTATGAAAATGAATAAATGTTGGAAATTTAATAACGAAATAAATTTGTAGATATGTGAGTAATTAAACTAAAAATAATAACAAAGTGTGTTTTGTCAATTATATAGCGCCTCCGATCAAGAAAATCAAGGTAAAGGTTGAGAGGACCCGTTCTTCATAGCACACCTCATTAATCTAACCGACTTGATAGGCGTTGTCCTTGCGTAGGACGTACAAACTCAGAGGTTTTATATATATATATTGGAATGGAATTTTAGAATTATGAGGATCTCAATTTATGGATAGAATTAACGTAAAAAATTAGAATTAAAATTGTTTTTGCTATCTAAGGTATAGCAATTCCAACGTTAATCGTTTATAAAAAACAAAAACAAAAAACCTCTGATTTTTATACGTCTTACTCAAGGACAACGCCTATCAAGTCGATTATATTAATGATCAGTAGAACGAGTCCTATCAATCTTTACTTTAATTTTCTTGATTGGAGGTGCTACTTTTTATCAAGTAGCTTCCCAATTTTGATTCCCGGGGTTGGTTCGTATTATAGACGCCAGCTAGAGAAATTCCCTTGACAGGCCAAGGACTTGAACCCGGCACCACGAGAATGTAAGCCAGCTACGCTAACTCCCACCCGGTGGCCCCTTAATCCTTTTAATATATATATATATATATATATAATTATAAATAAAAATAACAAAATTAAAAAGAAATATTAATTTGAAAAATAAAAATGAAGGTTCAAACAAAAATTGAAAATTTAAAGTTCTGTTGGAACAAAACTCAACTATTTTCTATTAATAATTAACAGAGTGCTTGCTACCAATTAAATTAAAGATCACTTTTATTAATTTTAAACTCATTTTTTCTAATATCCTAATCCATACATATATCAAGAACTCCACGAGCCATGTTCCATCCAGAACCCGATGCGAACACAGATACGTAAGTGAAATCATCCACACTCGTTCAGTGCTAGCAGGACACTCAAAACAATATTCTCCGTTTGATACAATTTTATTGACGCCAGAGTGCTAATAATTGTAAATTAAAATTAAAAAAATGTAAATATTTTATTTTTACCTACTCTTCGTGTTTAACGCTTTGGAAACTACAATATATACTTATATTATATAAAATAATAATAATACTCTTTTGCTATATAAATTTTTAACGAAAAATTAGATAACACAAATTCCATTTTATTATTTCATCATATTGTATTATAATTACTCGCTGTATTATAATTGCTGTATTATAATATCGCCAGAGATATTATTGCTATCACGAACATTTTCGATGTCGAGATTTGGATGTTTTTATGCGTTTTGAAGGTTCCTGAATCATTTTCACTAAGGTTGAGAAAAATGTCTGTGTGTATGTATGTAGACAAGATTACTCGAAAATGGTTTGAGCTAGAATAATGAAATTTGGTATACGGGCCTTATTCAATTAATTTAAACCTAATATATGTTTTTTAATCCAATTCAAATTGCGAGATAGTTGAGTGGAGACACTCCAGCTTATTTTTATAGTAATTTCATTTTTTTGAGTCTATCGAATGATAATAAGAACATGATAGTTTATTGCAGTGCTCCGCAACCTAACCTCTAGAATTTTGCGGCACATCAAAAGCTGAAATATATATATTATATATAAAATTATACGGATTTCTAAAAGTTTAATTTGATCGCGTCGGCACACCGGTTGCGGAGCACTGGTCTAATGCTAGACGGTAGTAAAAAATAAATTCATTTAAAATGCAAGGAAAAATATTGTGTCAAGATTCAACATTTCAATTCATTCTGTTTCGCTCAAGCAAAAGTGAACTTGTTAATTTAAGTTGAGTTAGTTATTATACTCCAGATATTGTTTTGGGTCTGCTGTAAAATTATATTGGATGCTCTTTAAAACATATGAAAATCTTATTTTTGACAAAAGTAAATATGGTTTTTTACATAATTGCATGTTAACTTAACTCACATTCGATTCATCCATTTTAATATATTATAGAATATAGAATATTATATAGATTTCTTATATTAAGAAAGAAGAAATTATTTCCTTTTAAAGTAATAATTAAGTTATTTATTTTCGAATATAAAATTTGAAAATAGAATAGAATAGCAGGAAAAATATTTCAATGTTAAAATACAAAAAACATGGAATGATTGGGATGAAAAAGTTGGTTAAATCGATTTTAAAATAATTCGTATTAATTTATTTGTCGTATAATACGTAGTTTAATTAATTTGTATATTAATTTCATTTAACGAAGGGGAAATAATATAATTTATTTTGTAAATAAAGTCAAAGGCAGTTGAATCTCATCCATTACCCCCAATGGGGTAAGCAAGAGATTACTATGCTGTCCCCTTCAAGGTTACCGATAAGCAAAGCATTGGAGGTGGAGGGCGAAATTTATTAAATATAAAATTATATATGTAATTAATATATCAGTAAAATGTTAAAAATCTATATTTTATAAAATTAAATTTTTATTTGAATCTTTTCTAAAATTTATTTAATTAATCATTTAATTTAATAGAAATAAATAAATTTACAATTCATTCTTGATTGAGGGTGAGGCCAGTCACTGGAAAGGGAATGGGAACTGAATAAAACCATTTAGCCATATATTTATATTTAATTGGACATAAATGTAAATAGTATGGAGTAATTTTTGTGTAATACATTTGTATATAATTTGGCCTGGCTAAATGGTTTTATACCTAAGCCAAAAAATAAATTAAAAAAAAAAAAAAATATTTAAAACAATTGTGTCAAGATTCAACAATTGAATTCATTCTTGTTCGCTCAATCAAATTGAAAGATAATAACCAACTTGTTATATTCAATTAAAAAAAATATAATAGAAGTAAATGTAATTAATAAAATTAAAATAATAAATCAAATATTTATTTATTACACAATAAATTATATTATTATATGAGATAAATTAATAAAAATAAATTCAATTGAAATAAAACAATTGTGTACCTTTTTTTACCCACGGCACAAAAAAAATTGTTTTTAGAATTTTGCGGCACATCAAAAGCGGAAATATATATATTTACATATAAAATTATACGGTTTTTTTAAAAGTTTAATTTGATGGCGGCGGCACACCTGTATCCTTAAGGCACACCGGTTGCGGAGCACTAGTTTATTGGATCAGATATTCTGAAACATTGTACTAATTTGTAAGTACGTTGAATCATCAGGTTGCGATGAAACACTAATAAATATCAGCGAGAAAAAAAAATTATTCACCAAAAAACATGAATAAAGAAAATAGAAATAGTAAAGTAAAAAGTTAAAAAAAAAGAAAATTTTCCAAAATAATTGATAATAAATGTATAGAATTAAATGATCACAATAATTTCATTATTTAATTATTATTTCTTATCTTTTTTCTTTTTTTAGTAACAAAATGCATAATTATAATAATATTTCATAAAACACCAAAAAAAAAATATATAAGTTTGCGTGACTGTTTAAATTAATGAAGTCAATATTTTGTTTATTTTTATTGTAAAATAATGTTTTAATATAGAAGAAAAAAAGAATTAGGTAGTCTTTATTGTTTTTATTAAAGGGTGAAAAGTGCAGAATTCTTTGTGTGTTTGTTTTTGTTACTAACAGTTAATTAATGATTGATTTAAACTGTAGTATGTCTACAAACAATTCGTTAGTGAAAGCTTATTAAAAAAAACAAACAAACAAATAATTAGGTAATTGGTTATCTACAACTATGAATACTGTCAACTTAACTTAAAAAATATTCATAATAAAATTAGTTATTGTTTGATTTGTATATGTATGACTAATATAATTGACATTATTAAATAAAATTTTAACCACAAATAAATTGAATTCTTATCTTATCCTATTAACTCCAAATACGTATGAGTATAAAATATATTTACTATTAGACATAGAAATCTATAATAGTAATAGTATTAGAAATGTATGAATAAATAAATTGTTAAATTATACTTTAATTAAATTGGTAAGAGTAAATAAAAAAAAATTGTGTATTTTATTTTATAAATTGTTGACTAAAAATTTTGTAAAATATTATAATAATTTACAAAAAGATATTACAAAATTTTAATAATAATTAGCTGGAGTGACTCCACTCGACTATCTCGCACTTTGAATTAGATTAAATAACATAATATATTATATTTAAATTAAATTTAATTAATCACAAATTATTAATTAAAATTATTAAATAATATTTATTAAACCAGCGCATGGTTGGCGCTTTGTTGATGGCAACACGTCACGTGTGGGCGCGTAAGCTTTGCAGTGTTAAAAAATTAATTCCGGTACTTTCAGCGATTCAATCAAGCTGAAATTCTATAGTAGTTTTATACGATTTTTAATCATGTGAAAAACTATCAAACATCTATCTTTAATTTTACGGTCACTTTAGAGGAAAATAAATCAAAACGTTGTAGGTAATGACCCTCTTCCGGTTGAGCTACATTTCTCAAAAGATGATAGAAAACTACTACACACATACACATACACACAGACATTTTTCTCAACTTTAGTGAAAATGATTCAGGGACCTTGAAAACGTATAAAAACATCAAAATCTCAACATCGAAAATTTTCTTGATAGCAAACTTATATCGCCAGAGGTAGTAAAAAGTAAAATTAATGAGTTTAGAATAAAAAACAATAGTCTTAAAAAAATTTGTAGTTTTAGTTGAAAAATGAAGATTTTAGTATAGGTGTTATTGATAAATATTGTATATTATTCGTATAAGGGTGTGTGTGTTTGTGTCGTCGTCGTCTATAAATTGGCAAGCCAAAAACCCTTTTCACTTTGGTGACATGTGTGGATCAAGACTTGAAATAAAATAAAATAAAAAAAAATGAGATCCAATAGGATGAAGAAGATGAAGGAAGAAGGGGAAAGAAAATACGAGTGAGGTGTGAATAGAGGTGGGTCGAAAGAGTCTAAAGAGCGGCTGAAAAGGATTGAAGTGTTGAGTATTTCTCTACAAAACAAAAATCTTTGAAATTGAATTTGTTTGAATTGCGATTAAAGAAAGAAAAGTAAAAAAGTAAGCAAATATGGGATAGGGGGGGGGGGGGAACGAAGAAAAAAAAGAGAGAAAAATATAAATTTATTATTTAGTATTTTTGAATTTGTATAAATTTTAATACTTTTTAATAGTTATAATAAGTAATACTTTAAAATTTGTATATTTAATTATAATATTATAATAGGGGTATGTATTTTATATATATTGATAAATTAATAAAAAAAAAATACTTAGGTATTTATTTTTTAATAATTTTCGAATATAACTAAAACCTCTCTCTCCCTCTATTTTAATTTGAAAAACAAAACGGATAGTGTTTTAGTCAAAATAAGAAATTTAGATGCCTCGTGCATCATGGATGGGTAAATGAATTGGACTGGAAGATGAGACAATTTATAAGTTTCTTCTAATCTTCAGACTAGAATTCAGACCAAATCGGACAACATTAGATCAAATTTAATCTCGATAAGAACATTTAATATTTCTGTTTGGCCAACCGTATGACTCAGCTTAAATTAAAACGTATATAAATTAACAAAATGAAAATTTACAGACTTTCAACCAAATACCATGTATCACTTCGGAGAGACAGGGGGGCAGAGCCCCTGTCTAAGTGCAAAGATCGCCGAAGGCGGTCTAATTAGTTAGTATGAGAAATAAATTTACACTATAAATAAATTAAATTTAAAATTAAAAAAATTTAATTTATTTTATATTGCTTAAATATATAAAGACTTATTAATATTATAATTCTAATGTCGATTTTAATAATTAATAATATAACTACACAGTGTGTGAAAATTCATTAAGTAGTAAAATTTACTATGCAGTATTAAAATTTGATTTATTTTTAATTAATATTGTGAATTTATAAATTAATTAATTAGTAAAGATATTGAAATATTTGTGAACTTTTGATTATCAAGTTCAGTAAACATTCACTATAGACTATAATATGTACTATATACTATAAGATACAAATGTGCCAAAAAGATAAAGATAAAAAATTATTTTAATTAATAAGTATTTATTTATTATTTATTATTATTAATTGTAATAATATTATTACTATTAATATTTAAATGGCGGAGACTGCATAACATGGAATTGCATGACCTCTATGCATCTCCAGATTTAGTTAGAATTATAAAATCGAGAAGGCTGCGGTGAGCAGGACACGTGGCTAGAATAGGAGAGGAAAGAATGGCAAAAAATATATTGAGGGGAGGGGGGAAACGCCCGCTTGAAAAATCAAGGACGCGGTGGGTGGATAATGTAGGAAGGGATGTGAGAGAGATGGAAGAGAAGAGGGATTGGAGGATTGTGGCTGAGGATAGTTGGTGAAGTGTGGTTGCTGCAGCCATACACTTTCGAGTTCCGTAGAGCCACAGAGATAGATCGATAGTTACTTATTATACATATGTTATTCACTTTTTACTATTCCAATGTAGAGTAGTTTAGTTGTTGAAATGTTTATTATTATTATTATTATTATCATTTTAATATTACACGTTAAATGTCATATTTATTATTAAATATCACAAATAAAAATTATATCCTAAATATTTAATTTTTTGATTATAGATAGAGAGTTTATTAATATTATTTAAATGAAGATTGACAACATAACAATTTATATGTTAAATTAAAAAACTACCTATATACATGTATAGGTATATACTGGTATATATATTTATAAGAAATGTTTTTAATTAGTAATTTTTATAATAGCTCAGGGTACCTATATATATAATAAATAAATTAAAAGAGAAAAAAAAAGTTTGACATTTAGGTAAATAAATGTAATGAATAAATTAATTCCATTTTACAATTAATTGATTAGAAAACAGAATATGAAAATGAAATGAATGACTTTTTTAATTTTTTTTTCTTTTCTTTTTTTATCAATTTACATAGATTTTCACATAAGTACTACCTACATAATTAAACAAATTATATTTACTACATATAATAAATATTTTTGGATATTTGTGGATTTTAATACATAAATATTACTGATTTTTTTTTATTTTTTTATTTAATTTAAATTTATTATACTATAAATAAAATTTATTATTAATTTTTTCTTTTATAATAATTGTTAAACATGTTATTTGTTTAAATACTTAATCAAAACTAAAATTAAAAAAATCAGGTATAAGAATATTTTACTTACTCATCAACAAGAATGAATTTATCACCCTCGGAACGTAGACACCGTCCTTTTGTGCTTAGCCGATCCTCTCGAATTGTAATCGGTTGCCGTACGCCCGATTGAAACCAGGCACCCTCCCATTTTGGTGGTAATCGACACCCGGAAGCACCACCAGCTGGAAAAAAAAAATATTAAATATTAAATTTTATATTGAAATCAGTCATTTAATAGACATATAATAATAATAATAATAATATAATTCAAATCCTATTATATGATAATGTGATACTATTTTTTTTTATCTATTTATTTTACCAGGTGAATATATATATATACTAAATTTATACGAGTATGTTTAAAGTATTGCACTGACAATTGTTGGTGGTATAATTTCGAGTGTTTAACACTTTCCCGACGGCTCCATAATTTGTTTATTTATTTTATGTGGAGGCATAAGCCACCGGTGGCACATGCCGGCGGGAAAGTGTTAAAACAGGAAATCGACCCTACAAATTCATTCCATCCATTCAAAACATCACCTATGACTCTTGTTCATACAGACAGAGTGGAAAAATCTTTGAAATTGTAGTTTCGTTAAATTGCGTTTAAAGAAAGAAAAGTAAAAACACTAATAAAAGACAAAGTTCTCACTGACTTATTACTAATTCACCAACAAAGTACTCTTTGTTTTTTAGTGGTACATATTCAAGAATTTTGGTATACAGAGACGCAACTAAATTCTATTTAAGTCCATTAGTCTGCAACCTGGTCGTCGTTTTATTACAATTATAGTATTTGTCTGGGTATTTAAGATTTACTTAGTTTAGAAAGTTTTGTTCTTAATTACTTTTCTTTTGTCCTACCAACCTTATATTCTTGATTGAGCTATTTTTCTTAAATATTTGTTATCCAATGTTATTGTTGTTGCTGTTGTAATTTTATTTAAGTACATAATATATTTATAAGGCGCCATTGAGTGTGTGGGTAGCGAACCTGCCTCACATTCCCATGGTCCCGGGTTCAAGTCCCGCGCCTGGCAAGGGAATTTCCCTAGCTGGGGTTTATGGGACGGAGTCAACCCAGCCTCCGGGAACAAAAGCTTCTTGATAGCGCCTCCGATCAAAAAAATCAAGGTAAAGGTTGAGAGGACCCGTTCTACTGATCATAGGAAACCTCATCATTTATATAACCGACTTGATAGGCATTGTCCTTGCGTCAATATTGATAGAACCGGCTTGATAGGACGTACAAAGAGTCATAGGTTTTTTTTATAATATATTTATATATTTATTATGAAATTATGACAAAAGATTGATTGAAATTTTATTCCTTTTTATTTTGACATATTCCTTCCATACATATATGTAGTATTGTTACTTCCTTTTCACTTACATTGTCCGTATTTTAGATAAAATGGATGTACGTGAAGTTTTGAATATTTGTCTTAAATGTTTATTTATGGTGCCTTAATGACATTTCTCTATTAAAATGCATTTTTATGATTATAGTATATTACTATATATAGTATAAAAATTGACTTACAATAGGGGGATGTCATATAGGCGGCCTTTAAACATTTAATTAAATATTGACATCATCATGTTTCTTCATTTAGAAGAATGTAATTGAAATAGGATCACATGATGGTATGGGACATAGTGTTTTTGACATTTTATAATTTTTGAATTTGTTTTGTGATTAACTCATTTAATAATTGTAATAAATATTTAATAAATTGTTTAACAATATTCGTTAAAAGGTCGAGCAAATATTTATTTAAAATTGAATTTTATTTATTATTTTTTTATTTTATTTTTCTGGTTGCTAATATAAATATGTATAAATAAATTATATAGCTACACGAAAATACATCCGGTTTTTCTCTTACACCTAAAACAGCTACTCACTTTCTCTCTCTCTCTCTCATGTTGTTATAAATTTAAACTCGAGATGTTGTTATTGTTCTTGTGTTGTTGCTTTTATTATAAAATTTATTTCTTCTTTTACGGACAACATAATTAAATGATATAGCATGAAATTATTAAAATATTCCCATCTAACCCCTCACTACACTTCAGGTCACCCCTTTTTAACCATCCCGCTCCTACTCCTACCATCTTCTCATCCTCTCATCCTTAAAAAGAATGAGGATAGAATTAAAAACTGAGAGAGGAAGAAAAAAAAACACAAGTATATATATATATATATATATATATTAATATTATATTATAGCCTATCTCTGTGGTTGTAATAGAGAGAAAGAGAAAATAAGAGAGAGAGAGAGAGGATAAAGGTGGGTGGGTGGTGGATGGTGTGTGTAGAATGAATGAGATAGGGGTGGATTATAATGTAAATAAAACATCTGACGGTGAAAATACAATAGACTTAAAATTATATATATATATAAAATATTTATATGATATTATAGGTACGTATATCAAGAATATATATATATATATATATATATATTATAATTTTATAGTGTTTCATAGCTTTCATTAATTTTTAATTATATAATAAAAAAATATATTCTAAATATTTTATAATATAGAAAATATTATCTTATATATTTTCTAATAAGAATAAAATAATTAAACAAAAATTATATAAACATTAATTAATTTGTTTATTAATCTAACAACTTATACAAAATAATTAGTAAGAAAACAATAAAAAATTAGCTGGAGTGTCTCCACCCGACTATCTCGCAATTTGAATTGGATTAAATAACATAATCTATTATATTATATTTAAATTAAATTTAATTAATGATAAATTATAAATTAATATTAATAGATAATATTTATTAAACCAGCGCATGTTTGGCTCTTTGGTGATCGCACCACGTCACGTGGCAAGGAAATTTCCCTAGCTGAGGTTTATGGGACGGAGTCAACTCAGCTCAATATTTTTAATTTTATTTCAAAATTAAGTTAAAAATTTTAAAATATTTTAAATATAATAAAATATTAATATAATAACAATTAAAAATCTAGAGTGTCTCCACACTTTGAATTTGCGCGTGATTAGCAGTTAAAAAATTAATTCCGGTACTTCCAGCGATTCAATCAAGCTGAAATTCTATATATAGCAGTTTTATACAATTTTCAATCATGTGAAAAACTATCAAGCATATATTTTTATTTTTACGGTCAGTTTAGAGGGAAAAAAATCAAAACGTTGTAAATAATGACCCTCTTCTGGTTGGGCAACATTTCTCAAAAGTTGATAGAAAACTACGAATTTTGAATAATGCCCGTATACCAAATTTCATGATTCTAGCTCAAACTGTTTTTGAGTAATCTTGTCTACATACACACATACACAGATATTTTTTTCAACATTAGTGAAAATGATTCAGGAACCTTCAAAACGAATAAAAACAATCAAAATCTCAACATCGAAAATTTTTGTGATCGCAATACTATCATCTCTGGCGAGATAGTAATAATATGAATTAAATAAATAAATGAAATTAATTGCCTCAAGTTTATTAATATTATTATTTATTATTTATTATTTTATTTAATCATATTAATAATACTTTTATATTTTAACTATAACATATACTTACTTATATGTATAAAAAATAAACAAATAAAATTGGAGAATATACACCTATAAATCCGCCTTTTTAGAATTAGAAGAAAATCAAATTGAAATTGCTAAAACGTAAAAAGTATAATAGATATATTATACATATATACACCTCACTTCCCCTTCCCCTTTCCACATCCACTTTACTTCTATTCTTCTCTTCATCATACTATTATCTACATCTACATCTACACATACACTCACATACTTACAAATAGAATCATTTAGATCAACGATCACGAACGAATCCATTCGAATAGAAAAAAAAAGAAAAAAAAAGCATTTCAATTCGTTTTCAATTCTATTTTTATAAAGTCAAATTGTTTTTTGTTTTTTGTTTATCTATTAAGTGTGAAATAACAGAAAAAAAAGAAATGTAAAGATTGAAATTTTAATAGTATAAACTATAATTAATTGATTTATTTTCATTTTTATAAATAATTTTTTTTTTTAAATCTCTATATTAGTAAAATTTTATATATAAAGTCAACGAACAATAATAATTATAAGTATATGTAAAATGTAATATGTATAAAAATACGAAATTAATTAATATATATTTATATAAAAAAGGCGGCATTGGGTGTGTGGGTAGCGAACCTGCCTCACATTCCCATGGTCCCGGGTTCAAGTCCCGGGCCTGGCAAGGGAATTTCCCTAGCTGGGGTCTATGGGACGGAGTCAACCCAGCCTCCGGGAACAACCTTGGGGAAAAGCTACTTGATAGCGCCTCCGACCAAGAAAATCAAAGTAAAGGTTGAGAGGACCCGTTCTAGTGATCATAGGACTCCTCATTGATAGAACCGGCTTGATAGGCGTTGTCATTGCGTAGGACGTACAAAGTCAGAGGTTTTTTTTTATATATACTTATATATATATATATATATTAATTTTATTATTAATAATATTAAAGATACAAAATTAATTAAAGTTTTATTTCCATGAGATAAAAAATTTGAAAATATTTTGGGTATCTATGTGTGTTTTGAATCTCCTACTATTGTAGTCCATCTAATTTTTAAATTTAAATCAATTTTGTATACTATTAAATTATGTGATTATACTAGAAAATAGTAATCTCTTTATGATTATATGATTATATATATTTACAATAAATTCACGTCATTGAATAGAAAGGTTTAGAAAATTAGATTAAAACAATTGTGCTATTAGCTCTATCATAAGAATTGTAGTATAATAATATATAAATAAAGTATAATCAATATTGTAATATAATAGAAAAAAGTATTTATTGGAAAGAACATTGTAAATTAATAAAATTCTAAATATATCAACTTTAAGAATCGTCTACCTGGAACACCGACCTATCGCTCGACCCTTTAAAAAATATTGATATACTTACAATTCTTTAATTATTGATTACAATTATTAAATGTTATATCATTGCATCAATCTGATTAAAATGAATGGAACTTGGGGTCCTCAATAATAATAAAAAATATTAATAAATAGTAAATAATATCATATTTTAGTGAAAAAATATTAAAAATTATAAAATTATCTAAAACTTCATTAATAAAAGAACAATGAATAAATAAATATAAATTAATAAAAAATAAACTCGAAAATATATAAAAAACCATAAAATTATCCAATTAAAATTTTTAAGAATTAACAAAAAATTAAACGACAGAACAGATTAAAAAATTGTTTTTAAAATATCATAAATAAACTTATAAAGTTTGCAAGAGAAATTTTAGATTGTTTTTAGTGAGAGATTAATAAATAAATTTCGTAATTTTAGTCTAAAATATTATTAAAATAAATATTTTTAATTTTATTTCGAAATTATGTTAAAAATTTTAAAATATTTTAAATATAAAAAATATTAATATAATAACAATTAAAAATCTAGAGTGTCTCCACTCAACTATCTCGCAATTTGAATTGGCGCGTGATTAACAGTTAAAAAATTAATTCCGGTACTTCCAGGGATTCAATCAAGCAGAAATTCTATATATAGCAGTTTTATACAATTTTTAATCATGTGAAAAACGATCAAACATTAGCTTTATTTTTAAGCTCAATTTACAGGAAAAAAATTCAAAACGTTGTAGATAATGACCCACTTCCGGTTGAGCTACATTTCTCAAAAGTTGATAGAAAACTATGAATTTTGAATAATGTCCGTGTACTAAATTTCATTATTCTAGCTCAAACCGTTTTTATGTAATCTTGTCTACATACTTACACACACACATACATACACACAGACATTTTTCTCAACCTTAGTGAAAATGATTCAGGAACCTTCAAAACGTATAAAAACATCAAAATCTCAACATCGAAAATTTTCGTGATCGCAATACTATCTCTTACAAGATAATAAAAAGAATGGCAAATGGATGACGTCATTTAAATCTACTACTTTAAAATAAGTTAAATACTAAGAAAGTTGATTATTCTCGAGGCTGAAATCAATACAAATCGATTTATCTTTAAAAATATTATCTATGGTGTGAATTTCAAAAAATCCTTAGAGCGGTTTAATATCTCAAAAATATACAAATCTATATATATATACAATTTTTGCTAGTATAATAAGATAAGATTTGTTTTTACAGGTAAAAATCTTGTAATATTGTAAATATTTGTAATTATATTATATTTAAAAAAAAAATTGTTGTTCCGGCGGTGGAAGACTGGGAGAGACTGCTGAGGGACGGAAACCTGGTATTGTTATGCAAGAAATTTGATATGTAATGCCGAATATGGCGATGTACATGTAATGAATAATAATAATAATAATAATAAAATAAAAAATGCAAATAAATAAATCTTTTAAAGAGAAAAGAAATGGATTTCAAGTTATTCTGTATTATATATAAATATATATATATATATATATATATACGTATATAAGATATTGATTATTTGAATAAAGACAGAAGAAGAAAAACAACAACAACAACAACAATGACAACTACAATAACGATACAAGAACAAGAAATGCGCTTGGTTGTAAATCATCATATATATATATATATAACTAAGAGAGAGTGTATCTATATCTCTAAAATTTGTATATATATATATGTGTGTGTGTGTGTGTGTGTGTTTTGCATTAACAGCTGCCATTCTACAACCCTCATCAGTCTTGGATTTCTCTATTTCTCTCTTTTTAACTTTACCCCTCCTCACTCACTCTCATCATCGCAGTCCCATACATACACACACAATTCATCTTCTTTCTTCTCTCTTGTTTCTATATCATCTAGACAGACAGACAATCCTTTTATTATTATTATTATTATTATTATTCTCTTGGAAAATAAAACGAAAAAAAAATAAATATATATATAGATATATATAAATATATAAGTAGATAGATTAATAAAATTGCATAAATAATAAAAGAATAAGTTTAAAAATATTCTATGAGTTAATATTAGAGGGTAATTTTTCCCGGATTATTTTCGCTCCCGGGAAACGGGAAATTTAAAAATACTAAAAATTTGAGGTGGAAATTGTAACAATTTTACGAAAAAGTTAAATAAATGTTGTTTTTGCAAAAAAAAAAAAAATAAATAAAATTTAATTCAAAAAAATTTTGTTTTTCTTATTTTGGTTTTTCTTTATACTGTATATATCTAAAAAGATGGAAAACTGATAGTCTCAGTCTGTGATTTGGATGTTTTTGCTATGTTTTATCACCACCCAAAAAGAAAGACTGAAATAACATACAGAATGATTGTATATATATTTCTGGAATAAATAAATAATAATATTTATTTATTTATCAATAAATATAATTAGGTCTTTACCTTACTCGCTCTCAACGACAGCTTATTTATATTAATTTAATTTAAGGGGTAGGTGAAGGAGAGGGGTTAATTTCAAGGGTGTGAGGAGAATTACTCTCTTTCCAAATGGTCAAGTGCAATAGTGCATTTTTATGATTGATACCTGTTCAAGAACCATTTTATATAAAAACCTTACAAACGGGTCAGGTATGGGAATTAAAACAGACCCAAGCTTGAAATCGTATTTTAAGTCTAAAAGTTGATTGACAGTTATAAGTTATGCCAATTTCTATTACACGTATACTACTACATACTATATATGTACAAAAAAAAAAAGTTAAATACAAAATAATTTGGCAATGGCAACTGCCGTCTGCCAGAGTTCACTGTAAAAAAACTCAAAAAATAGAAAAATATTAAAGAAAAATTAAAGGGAGAGTAAGAAAGAAAAGGGGAAAAAAATTATAACAAAAGACAAATGTACGTATGTACACTTGTATTTTTTATTTATTACGTCTATTTCAGTTAACAAACAAAGATTTCGGTATCGGCATCATAATCAGCATGAAAAATAATTTGTTTTTTCCCGGGAAATGTTTCGTTTTTTTCCCGAGAAACGGGAAATAAAAATTAAAGAATAAGCCTCTAGTTAATATGTACTTCGAGAATGACGACAATTAAAATGTAATTGTGTAAATAAAATTTTTAAAGACAATTAATAATCTAATAGGAATAATAGAAAAACTTATATTCACGTATATTAACAAATAAATATATAGGATGTATAATCATTATTCAATTTGTAAAATGTAAAATTTTTAAATGAATAAAATTAGTCACTAAATATTGAAAAGGTATCAGAGAGCAATGATCAGAAAGTACAGATCTTGGACTTCCAATGACCCTATAACAAGAAATATTAGTAATATCTAATGGTGTTAAATTACTCATTCTAGAAGGTCAATTCTGGTCATAAAACGACCACAAAATGAAATCTCATAAAGTCCTTTCTGCCGTAATTCTGGATTCTTGATGTTGTTTCAACAAGACGATGCCACATGCAATAGAGTCAGTGAAATAATGCAATTACTGCATCAACGAATCTTGTTATTAATCCATGACACAGTTTAACAAGAAATTATAAATTAATATAGACATCATTTTATTTCAATAAATATTAATTTAAAATAAGCTGGAGTGTCTCCACTCGACTATCTCGCAAATTTGAATTGGATTAATTAACATATAAAATATTTAATTAATTAATTATAAATTAAAATTAATAAATAATATTTATTAAATCAGCGCATGTTTGGCTCTTTGTTAATGGCACCATGTCACGTGTTGGATCGTGATTTGCACTGTTAATTAATTCCGGTACTTTCAACGATTCAATGAAGCCGAAATTCTATATATAGCAGTTTTATACAATTTTTAATCATGTGAAAAACTATCAAACATATAGCTTTATTTTTAAGATCACTTTACAGGAAAAAAATTCAAAACGTTGTAGGTAATGACCCTCTTCCGGTTGAGCTACATTTCTCAAAAGTTGATAGAAAACTACGAATTTTGAATAATTCTCGTATATCAAATTTCATTATTCTAGCTCAAACCGTTTTTGCGTAATCTTGTCTACATACACACACACACACACACACAGACATTTTTCTCAACCTTAGTAAAAATGATTCAGGAACATTCAAAACGTATAAAACATCAAAATCTCGACATCGAAAATTTTCGTGATCGCAATACTATCTCTGGTAGGATAGTAAAAATGTTGGCATGGAGACCATTGATGATCATTTGCCCAGTGGGTTATTCCAGAAAAAATCCTAACCAATCTACTTTATGATTCAATGAAAAGATAACTAACTAAAGATTATTAACTGTAATAAAACTTCTGGTAATTGTTTACTAAATGAGAAGTTTCAGGTATTTGGATGAAACTTTACCAGTGGATTCCTTTTTTAATTCCAAAGAAACTATCCTTATGCAATATTTCGCTGTCTTTTATACGTTTTTGAGATACAAAATTATTATGTATGACAAATTAATTGCTTATGAACGTCGAAATGTGCCGTCATTAAATAATGTTTTATTTAGTAATTCACTAATTATTCACTTATTCATTAATTTACGGATCGGTTTGTATATAAGAAAATTATTTAATCAATTAATATTTATATATTTTATAATTTTCATAAATCCAAACCGAACTTAAAAAAATACTCCCAAAATTAGTGGAGCTCTCTGCTGGCAAAATTAATAAAACATGGTAACTAAATAGAATATCATGGATTTATATGCAAATTTTAATAATTTTTATCTCGTAAACTAGAAGAGAGCAAGAAATATTGCATAAGAAAAGTTTCGTTGGAATTAAAAAAGGAATCCACTGGTAAACTATCATTCAAATCCCTGAAAGTTCCTGTTTTATAAACAATTACTAAACTTCTAATAATTTTAGAACACCATATAGTATATTGAATATTATTAAAGACCTGTTTTGAAAAAATTAAAAAACAAAACAAAAATAAAATAAGTAGAAATTAACAAACACGTGAGTTAGTGAAAAAAATATAAATGTAACATAACAGGTTAATTAAAAATAAAAAGCATTAATTTCTTTGCGTAGAGCAAAACATTTCAATTTTATATCAACTTTTTTTTCTCAAATTTTTCTAAAATTAGTTTTCTTTTCGTTGTTGGTTGGTGGTTGAAAAATAAAATTGTTCAAAAGTACATAGAATGAGAAAGCGATGGGTGTGTGTCCTACTTTACTTTCCCTCTTTCTCTCTTTTTCTTTCTTCTTTTCCAGCTTTTCACTCCTTCCATCTTCCAGAATGTGAGAGAAAGAAGGGTAGAAAGAGAGAAGAGAGAGAGAGGAAGAAAAAAAAAATCAATGTTTCTTTCCACCGCATGCCAACCTTCCTTTTTTTTTTCTTTTTTCTTTTTTTTTTCTTGAGTTAAGTTTATGTTAAAGAAAGGTTCTGCTATGTATTTATAAAGTGTCTGTCAGTCAACGAGACAATATTATTTATTTTATTAATAAATACCTATATTAATATTATCAATATGATAAATTATCTTTAAAAGAAAGAGAGAGACAAGCTCATATTAAAACAAAAATTCTAAAATATGACCTTTAGCTATTTCTTCATTATTTTTTTAAAATATCTGTTAAAATCTGTCAATCTGTTTAGAGAAAATAACAATTTTTGTTTATTATGATCATTTTAAATTTATTTAAGAAAAACTACAAATCACTTATTGATTAAAAATATGTTCATTAATTATAATTATAGCTAGAGTGTCTCCACTCGACTATCTCGCAATTTGAATTGGATTAAATAACATAATATATAAATTATATTTAAATTTAATTTAATTAATTATAAATTATGAATTAAAATTAATAAATAAAATGTACTATTAAACCAGCGCATGTTTGACTCTTTGTGGATGGCATCACGTCACGTGTTGGCGCGTGAGATTTGCATGAGATTTAAATTAATTCTGGTACTTTCAGCGATTCAATCAAGCTGAAATTCTATATATAGCAGTTTTATACAATTTTTAATAATGTGAAAAATTATCAAACATATATCCTTATATTTACGTTCAGTTTCGAGGAAAAAATGAAAACGTGGTAGGTAATGATTCACTTCCGGATGAGCTAAATTTTCAAAAGTTGATAGAAAACTACAAATTTTTAATAATGCCCGTATACCAAATGTCATGATTCTAACTCAAACCGTTTTTGCTTAATCTTGTCTACACACACACACACACACACACACACACAGACATTTTTCTCAACCTTAGTGAAAATGATTCAGGAACCTTCAAAACGTATAAAAATATCAAAATCTCGACATCGAAAATTTTCGTGATCGCAATACTATTTCTGGCGAGATAGTAAAAATAAAAACAAAAATAACAATAAAAATTCTCCACCTACTATATAATAAAAAATAATAATAATAAGGAAAGGTAAAAATGGAGACAACGTGAAGAGTAAATGGGAAAAAAAGAGAAAGTACAGTGAAAAAATAAAATAAGAATCGAGATGTTATCTTTTGCATAGGTTTAAAGCAAATAATGAGCCGTGGCCAAGCACAGAACCGACCGAAGATTTAAAATAAATTAATTTCAAAAACACAACATTATCATATATTAGATATATATATATATATATATATAGTATCAAAAAAACTTCCTGTTTCCGGATTTACACCAAAAGTTGATGAATTCATACTACTATTTTTGATAAATTAAACGTAATTTTTATTATTTTCATTATCAAGTTTTGTTAATATTATATAATCTATTTCCACTCGTAGATATTTATATATAAATATATATATAAAATCAATGAAGTTAATAATAATCAATTATTAATATTTTCTTCATATATATATATATATATATATATATATATATATAATAATTGATTATTATTAAATAATAATAATAAATAATATAGATTTGTTGATGGAATTTATTATCCATTAAAAGATAAATTATTTAAACGTATAATGGATTGTTATTTGAATATAATATGTCTGTTTATGATTGTATATAAATAAAAATAAATAGAGAGAGAGAGAGAAAGTAATTTAGATTGAATATATAATCATAGATCAATAACTAACTGGTCTATATATCTGGTTTTATTTTAACCCTCCCTTCCAACATTCATTCTATATTATTATTTTAAATATCTTCATCATTTCATATTTTTTAATAGTACTAACAGTGATGTCGGGACGGGGGTGGGGGGGGGCATGTGCAAATACTTATTAATGAATGAATTACCTGAGAAGGTGGACGGACACAAATCCTGACTTATCATATTCACTTTGCAAAGCAAACTGAAAGATTTTATTAAAATAAATAAATTTCAATTCTATTTTTATTTATATTCTGTTTTTCCATGAAATTTAACCGAGTGGCTTATCGCACGATTAGAAGAAAAAAAAATAATTACTGGAATTGTGATGGGAGGTCCGTTTTACTTTTTATTTAAAACAAAATAATATTATCTAATGTATATTATAATAATAACTTATTATATTTATTAAAAAAATAAATATAAATAAAAAAGAATATTGACTGATAATCATTTACTAAGAATCAGATATTTATTCAATAAAATAAATAAATTATATAATATATTATATAAATATAATATATATTAATATATTAAATTATTAATATATATATATTATTTAATAAATAATTTATTTTGTCAAAAATTTTTCCGAGGGAGACCCCCGGACCCCTCCCCTGCCCCCTAACTTAATAGATCACGCTACGCCACTGAGTACTAATATTATATTTTTCGATACATACATACACATATATATATATAAATCGGTAATGTGTTATTTCGGATTTAATGCGCGTTGGATTGTTCTTATTGGAGTACTGGATCATGTGGTTGGCAACCATACTAATAATATTCTAGAGTTAATGTTTTCTTGTGTTATAAAATTATATATTATATAAATTGTTTCATCATCTGCCAAAGAATCTATAATTAATCAATTGTATTATTTTAGGTAAGAATTGATTTTGTAAATATTGTAAATATAAATAATAATAAAAATCTATTATTTTAGCAATTGGATTAATGTAGTTTTAATTAACTTACTTACATATATATATATATATATATATATATATAACTATATATATATAAAACTATGGATTAAATAAAATAATAAGATTAAATAATATAGATTTATTAATGAAATTTATTATTCATTAAAAGATAACTTATTGTAAATTATTATAAATTTAAGTAAAAGATAATTTCTTTCTATTCGGAATCATAGGAAAAATTCGACAAGAGCCTGCCTATCCATCGAGATATTGAATATCGAAAAGAAATTTCTTGAATTTTCAAATACATTACAAAAATATTTCATAACCATATTTTTCTTTAATCATTTAATAATTGATTTAAATTGAATTAATTTATTATTATACGATTATTATATTTATGTATGTATGTTCATATATTTTAAATAATTGAAAAATATTAATAATACATTAATTATTAAATTTATATTGTTTAAATATAATTTTTACAAAAATAAATAAAATCAATTTAATTCTCACTAATAGAATCTTATATTTTGGTTTATAAATATAAGGTTAATATATTTTATTTTATATCTAATAACTCAGCAAATTATTAACCAACTGACTCTATGAGCCTCTTTGAATAAGAGGAATTTTACAGGGGGCCGTTTACTGGAATACATTTTAATTTTATAATGTATTAAAAAACACTTTTGATGCTTAATGTTTAATGTTTTTATTTATTATTTTTCAGCTACTTTTTTTAAATAAAAATAATAACAATTGAAAATAAGTTGACCTGTGGCCAGGTCCGACCGACCGACGGTTTGAAATAAATTAATTTCCAGCTACAGAAACAATTTTCAAATAATTTTAATATATCTAGTAATGTAATAAAAAACAGATATGGATATAACATAAATATTTTTAATTTTATTTTATTTATAATAAGACCAGGCTGTGATGTCATGAATGACTGGATGACGTCATATAATTTTAAATTAAGAAAAAAACTAATAAAGATGATTTTTCTCGAGAATAAAACCAATACAAAGTGCATGATTCGTTGTGATATGTAAAAAATCTCCTCATGAGAAATTTGGTGCGAAAATAACCTTTCCCTTCCTAATACTACCACTTCCGGTTTCCGGATTTGCACCAAAAGTGATCAATTCATCCCACTGATGCATTAAGTAAATATACCAAATTTCATCAAAATCCGTTGAGCCGTTCAGGCTGTACACATCTATACGGACGGACGGACGGACAGACATCATGCTAAAAATACTTTTTTCTGTTAAGAAAATGCATGATTCGTGGAGATATGTAAAAATCTCCACATGTGAAATTTGGTGTGAAAACAATACCTCCCTTACTATTTTGTCGGTCGGTAATAAAAAAAAATATATTTTCTATTAATTACTATTATTTCTAACATTTTTCTTTCTTTTTATGGAATCAAATATGTAGTTTAAAAATTGTAGGACATATTTTAAATAAAAAACTGAATTATTTATAATTATTTCAATAATTATATTCTCTGTTTTTGAATATACAGACGAGAAATGAAAGTTACAAAAGAAATATAAAGTTAACTGGCGAGCCGCACAATTTTTCACGGCGGGCCGCATGCGAGGGCGCGGGTTGTTCAGGTCTGTTCTAGATTATAGATTATAGGTCAATTATAAAAAAAAATTTCGTTCCATATGAATATACAAATTAAAATATTTTTTATGCAAAGTTGAATCAAATGAAAATATTGTATTTTTTTTTTTTTGGTTTCTCCATAGTATATTAATTAAATTTATAATAAGTAAATCATAAATAAATAAATAAATAAAATATTTGCATATCCAATATTGTGAATGGTGACGTCTCTATTTCTATTAAATTGCATTCATCTGTGAGGGTGGATGTGTGGGAGACAGTGAAATTGCGTGGAGTGGGAGGGAGAGAAGGATCGATTCAGGCTGCTGCCACCAACCGAGATTGTTTCATTCACAACAGTGAAACACATACACACTCACAGGAAGAGAGAGAGAGAGAGAGAGAAAGAGTTAGATACAGATATCAACCCTGCTGGCTGAATTGGTTAAATTATGTTTACGAAAAAGAAATGTGGGAAATATATTTCTATTTAAATATACGCGTAAATAGATAGATAGATAGATAGAAAATTCCTTAAAGATATTGATTATATATATATATATTAAAATGGAAAGCGATTTTAAGTAAAAAAAAAAGGAAATGAGATTTATTTTGTTTAATTAAAATTGTATTTCTATCTTAAAGTAGTCTGTTATTCTTATAAATTGTTCAAACTAAAATAGTATTTATTATACGAGGTCTGTTTAAAAGAAAAGGTGAATTTAGAATTATTTCAAAAAGTATTTATTTATTCATCAATATCCATTTTGTCCCCTTCAAAGTAATTCCCCTCAGAATGCACTTATGCCAGCTCTTCTTTCAATTGTCGAAGCACTTTTGAAATGCGCTTTGCGGTATGGCCATCAGCTGGTTCTTCGATTCCGACTTTATTACATAAATTGTGGCAAAACGCTTTCCTTTCAATGGTCTCTTCCGTTTTGGGAATAAGAAAAAGTTGCAGGGAGCCAAATCTGGTGAATATGGTGGTTGAGGCATAATTACGGTGTTGTTTTTGGCCAAAAGATCACGAACAAACAATGATGCGTGAGCTGGTGCATTATCGTGATGCAGAATCCATGATTGGTTTTGCCACAATTCCGATCGTTTGAGTCGTATGGCTTGACGTTGCAAACGTTGAATAATTTCCTTGATGTATTCCTTATTAACAGTTCGACCTATTGGCAAGAACTCATGATGCACCACGCCATTGTAATCGAAGAAAACAGTGAGCAAAACCTTTACATTTGGTCGAACTTTTATTACCATTTATAAAAATTTTTTTGAGACAAAGTAGATTCGCAGAATGCCACAGTCAACATTTTAAGTGCGTTGGAGCACTTTATTCCATTTTTAACGCAAATTTAATTCATATTCTTTGATCCATTTTTTTTAAGTAAAACACACAAAAACATGACTAACTTTTGCAATTGTCAAAAACAAACTACTAATCCAAAATGATTGATAATTTCAACATATGAGCAACATATGTGTACCAACATAACAAAAAAATTTCAATAATCGCATGTACACAGCAAATTCTAAATTCACCTTTTCTTTTGAACAGACCTCGTATATAACTATTGAATAATTACTTACTTTAAAAAAATTATTTTAATATTAATAATTTTTTAATTGTTTTTATTTTTCTATAGTTTTATTCTTATTCTAGTTCAATTCTTTTACTTTTTCTTATTTTTTATCTTTTGATAAAATTTATTATTTTAACGTCAAACTCTCCCTCTCTCTCAATTGTGGGTATACTTATCGTTCAAGCATACTTCTTGATCTATAAACTCTCCCTGTCTTGCTATCTCTCTTTACACTTTCAAAGTTTACTTTAAAAAAAAAAATTACAAAAACTAGTTGATTATTTTATTATTCTCAAAAGAATTGAGTTATATATATATAAGGTGGTGGATGTAGAGGAGAAAGAAAAATTCTATAAATGAGTCAATTGGGAATAACAACAACAACAAAAGCAGGCAAAGACGAACAAAATGGTGGATTTAAGATTAGGAACAAACCGTTCCACTTATTTTTTCTTAGTAAATATATTCATTGAAGAAAAAAAAAGAAAATTGTATTTTCCTAAATACACTCACACACAAACACACATAATTAATTTAATTAACAACATATTAAATGAATAAAAAAAACAAAAACCTATGACTTTATACGTCCTACGCAAGGACAACGTCTATCAAGCCGGTTATATCAATGAGGTGTCCTATGATCAGTCCTCTCAACCTTTACCTTGATTTTTTTGATCAGAGGCGCTATCAAATAGCTTTTCCCCAAGGTTGTTCCCGGAGGCTGGGTTGACTCCGTCCCATAGGCCCCAGCTACGGAAATTCCCTTGCCAGGCCCGGGATTTGAAGCCGGGACTATGTGAATGTGAGGCCGGTTCGCTACCCACACACCCAATGGCGCCTATTAAATGAATAATAATATGATTTATTATTATTATTATTATTATTATTATATCTATAAATAAAATGATTTAATTTATTTTAGAATTAGTAAGTATTTTAAATATTTAAATAAGAATAAAAAAAAATTGAAAGTACATATACCATCGTATATAAAGGCCCATATACTTTCACCTTAACTGCGCAGTTTTAACTGTAATGATATATAAAAAAAAAGTGTGTGGATTCGTTTCGTTTTTTTTACATTTTATTTTGCTCAGTCTAGCCAGTTTATTTAATGTGAGTGGATGGAGTTAATATTTGTTTAGCATAGTCTCCCTCTTCGTGATTTTCCTGATTTTTCAAAAACATTATCCCAACGAAATATCCAAGTCGACAGGTGTAAAGTTCATCAGTTGAAAGCTTCATTTTTTGAAATAATTAATTTTTCTTTAATTCTTTTTCTAAACATACATCGTAGGTTATTAATTTGGTTTACAATATTGTCTCGCGTTGCGCTATAATTTATTGATTTTAATTTTTACATTCTTGTCAGAGATAGTATTGCGATCACGAAAATTTTCGATTTCGAGATTTTGATGTTTTTATACGTTTTGAAGGTTCCTGAATCATTTTTACTAAGGTTGAGAAAAATGTCTGTGTGTATGTAGACAAGATTACGCAAAAACGGTTTGAACTAGAATCATGAAATTTGATATACGGGAATTATTCAAAATTCGTAGTTTTCTATCAACTTTTGAGAAATGTAGCTCAACAGGAAGAGGGTCATTACTTACAACGTTTTGATTTTTTTCCTTTAAATTGACTGTGAAAATAAAGATATATGTTTGATATTTTTTCACATGAATATAAAATTGTATAAAACTGTAGAAACTAGTAGTAGTAGAGTGGAGACACTCCTGCAATTTTTAAACTACATTCGATTCCATAAAAAGAAAGAAAAATGTTAGATAAAATAGTAATTAATAGAGAATATATTTTTTTTTTATTTTAAATTGTTATTATTATTTTTATTTAAAAAAAAGTAGCTGAAAAATAATAAATAAAAACATTAAAAATTAAGAATCAAAATTGTTTTTTAATACATTGTAAAGTTAAAATTTGTTTCTGTAAAATACTCTTAATCAAAGAGGCTCATAGAGTTGTTTATAATACTTGCTGTGTTATTAAACATAAGAGAAAAAACATTAACCTTTTATTTATAAAACAAAATATTAGATTCTATTAGTGAGAATTAAATTGATTTTATTTATTTTTGTAAAAATTATATTAAAACACAATATAAATTTAATAATTAATGAATTATTCATATTTTTTCAATTATTTGAAATATATGAACATACATACATAAATATAATAATTGTATAATAATAAATTAATTCAATTTAAATCAATTATTAAATGATTAAAGAAAAATATTGTTATGAAATATTTTTGTAATGTATTTGAAAATTCAAGAAATTTCTTTTCGATATTCAATCTGCATATTCTAGAAAAATGTTATATTTTGTTTATTATGTTATGTTTGTGTATATATAAGATTTTTTAACATTTGTTAGGGGAAAGGAAGAGAGGGAATTCTATGTAGATAAATATGTGGAAAAACCTAAAATTTTCAGAATGTATTTTTTTTATATTCAACATAAATACAGATATAATACTTAATACTATAATAAGTATATGGTAATTTGCAAATATAATATATTCAAAAAATTATGTATAGTATTAATTTATTCTTTGAAATAATATTAATTTTTTTTAGTAGATTGTTTTCATAGTTTAAAAAGAAATGATTCTTAGTTCATAATTGGCTGGACCGATCACAATGAAATTTTATCAGATATTCTACTATACCTCTATTGGAACAATAGTCATACATTTTGACAGAATTTAATGAAAAAAAATCTGGAGTATCTCGCAATTTGAATTGGATTAAAAATAATATAAAATTAAAAATTCTATAAAACTGCTATTGGTATAGAATTTCTGATTAATTGAATCGCTGAAAGTACCGGAATTAATTTTTTAACATTCCAAATCACGCGCCAGCATGCGACGACGAGCCAAATAAGCGCTGGTTTTGTCCCTCACTAGAAAAGCCAATCTTGAGTACATCTTGAAAGAAGAAAGGAAAATAATGAGGAAAATACTTGGTCCTTTGAAAATAAAAGAAGGGTACAGACTATGTCCATATATCTCGACTTTCTCGAGAAAGATTGACAAATATGATTCTGGTCTACATCACAAAACTGAAGAACGTCCAGTGGTTAAAAGAGGTCAACAGCGACCTAGAAAGAGCAGGTATCGAGCCGACAGAAACAGCAGATAGAAATATCTACCGGCGAAAGATCGAGCAATGGAAACTCGAACCTGAAAGGGAAGTGAACCGGAATTAAATGATCTGAGGAACGGAAAAGGGATCATAGTAAAAAAATGAAAATGATTTGGCAAACAAAGAAGAACATACAAAAAAAAATATAGCATGTGTGAATAAGAAGAAAGTGGGAGATTTGTGTAATCCCAAATGGTCCAGACGCAAATAATAATAATAATAATAATAATAATAGTAATAATAATGTGTGAAATTCACCCAAAAGTCATAAATCTAATCTCTTTTAATTTGGGTATATAAGTACACCAAATATACTTATATTTTTGAATAAATTTGAAATTAAAATATATATACAGTTTATCGCATATATATATATATATATATATATATTGTTGTAAATTGGAGCCTTACAAGTATAGGTTGGGATTGTTAATAAAACATAATTTTTAATTTAATTACTCTGTATTATTAATAGCAAATAGTAGGGTGAGAGAATGCAATTTTTTGAATGGTCGACCATTTACTTAGCTTTTCATGTAACTTTATAATGTTCAGAGAAAGGCAAGTGTCTTCTTTTCATCTCTTTATTCAATAGAAGAAGTTGTCCTGTAATTTTAGTAGAGTTTGTTTAGTGGAGGGCATCATCCGTATGTTGGGTTATAGCACTGGCCTATCGATTGAGATGACTTCTAGATGATGTTTCTCTGAACACTTTATATTTCAAAATGACTTGACCTCCAAGGGTCTGCCCTTACCCCTCACTTGTTAGATGGTATTTTGGCATTTCCCATTTATTTTAAAAAACAAATGTTATGTAATTTATTAGTACTTGATAAGGTCGAAAACATGGCATAATGTATCATGCCATCAAGCGATCCTATTTCAATTACATTTTTCGTTTTTTATTAGGTAATTGTTTTAAATAAACGAACATGACGATGCCAATATTTGTTTAAATGTTTATTTATGGCGACTTTATGACATTACCCTATTAAAAAGCCATTTTTATGTTTATAAATTACAATATACATGGTAAATATATATATAAAGATACTTTTTACATTCTATATTAAACAATTAAACGTAAATGTCTACTTAATGAATTAAATTCGTTTGCGATTAATGTTTCTATTTTGTTTCTTTGGAGAAAACTAATTCTACCAAATCTCTTATCCTCACCAACTTTACTCTTTTATTTGCTTATTAAAGCATTATCTCTCTCTCTTTCTTTCTTTCTTTTTCATACTAGTTTTTTTTTTTTTACATTTTTGATTATACGTAACTCTAATATATATATACCCTTTGACACCCAATAATCTTTTACTATACCACGACCACCACAACCACAATTTTTAACTTCAATTAATTTATCTAAAAGGAAGAAAAAAAAACTTACTCTAATCCACTTAATTTTCAAAGGATCGAGAACTTTTTCCCTTTTTTATCAATATAAAACACTCGTAGAATTTCGCTTTCTCTCTCTCTTCTTTCTTTATTATTATTATCACCATCATCATCATGTAATATTTTTTTATCTTTCTATTTTAACACATTAACGTTGATTTATTAAATTTGTACAAATCGGTAAAAGTTGTTCTCATTATATATAATATATATATATATATATATATATATATATATATTGAGAGAGAGAGAGAGAGAGAGAGAGAAAGTAAAAGAGATAGATAGATAGATAGATAGATTGATGAGCGAGGAGCAAGAAAAAAAGTGAATTGGTACTTTCTCTTTTTTAGTATAAAAACAAAAAGAAGAAAAAAGAAAAAGAGAAGAGAAGCAAACGGGCGTAAGGATAAAATAAAATAAAATTAAAAAAAAAAAGTTTGAAAAATCCCAACTGACTTGAAATCCCTTTTGAAACACAAAAGTCGCATATACACATACACACATTTACACACACGATAACAGAGCAATTTCTAATTGGGACGAGAATAACCGAGAAGGATTTTGGATTTAGACTTTAGTGATTAACTAGACTAGTTAAATGATGAATTAATTAATTAAATTGAATTTATCGTAAAGGGTGTTTCATAAAGTACGCAGTTTTTTAATTGCGCGGGATTTTTTTATTTGAAGATTGTCAGCACTGTTCCTATCATTTTCGTTATCTATTATCATTCCGATTAGAAGACCATTTGTCCTTTTTCCATTTTGTAGCCATGGAGCGTTTCAGTATCGAGCAATGCATTCTTATTGTGAAAACTCATTACAAAAACGGGGAGTGCTACGCAGAGACTGTCCGTAAACTTCGCGCGATCTTTGGACGTGACAATGCCTCGACCGCAACAACAGTTTCGAGGTTGGTACAGAAATTCGAAGAATCTGGATCATTTGCAACCAGAAAATGACCCGGTCGAAACCGTAATGTTCGAACGCAACAAAACATTGCGGTAGTGCAAGACAGTGTGAAAGTGAGCCCCGTGAAGTCGCTTGCAAAACAGCGAAGATTCGCCGATTGGATTTTGACTAGACAACAAGAGGAGAACAATTTTTCAAAAGGTTTACGTGAACAAACCTCAAATGATTACCGTACTGAAGATGAAAATTCAGCGGGTAATCGGCGAAATCGACAGGGATCGGATGACTGCCTGCAGAGAAAGTGGAGGTGGACATATGCTGGATATCATTTGTCATTATTAAATCGAAGTATATGTTGAATGAAATTAAATAAAAATTTTGAATTTTGCTTCGATTTTGGCTGATTTATTGCATTTTTAAAAACTGCATACTTTATGAAACACCCTTTAGTTATCGATGTGATTTCATTTTAGAATAATATAATACAATAATATATTTGTATTTTTTATTCAATATTTTATGTATGTGTGTACTCACTTATCAACATTCATTTGATAACGAACGAGGATTCTCTTGTTTAGGTGTAGTAGGTATAACAGTAGGTGCCCTAACGTTTCGGCAACCAACTACATTCGCTTCCAGATTTAAAGTTTTATTAATAAAATTAATTTAAAGAAACTTTGTTTGTTTTTTCTTATATGGAAAAAATTTACTATTTATTTAGACATATTATGGTTGGTAAATAATTTTATTTATCCACTAGCTGCTCAGAGCGCCTTCGGCGCTCTTCACACCTAGACGGGGGCTCCGCCCCCTGTACCCCCGAGTGGTACATATTATTTGGTGGTTGAAAGTAGTAAAAGATTTTCATCCATTTTGTTTCAATCAGTATATTACATAAAACATTCATTTCTTTTTGTGTTCTTATTTAAAAAATATATTTTAATTTAATCACTATATTAATTATATATATTATTATTGTATATGTTATATCTATCTACCTATGTGGCTCAAAGATACTCGAAAGTTCTTAGCCGCAACAACCACATTTCTCCAAGTGTCCCTATCCTGAGCCCTTGTTCCATCTCTCTTACGTCCCTTCCTACGCGTCATTGGTTTTCCAAGCGGACGTTTTCCAATTGGTCTTCCCACCAATATCTTTTTCCTCTCCCATTCTAGCCACGTGCCCTGCCTATCGCAGCTTTTTCCCTTTTATAACCCTAACTATTTCTGAAGATGCAGAGAGGCCATGCAATTTCTTGTTATGCAGTCTCCCCCATACCCGGTGACCTCATCTTTCTCTGGCCAATAAATGCAGGGAAGAATCCTATTCACAAATACTCTGAATCTACTCCCATCTCCAAGGGTCATAGACCATGCCTCCCACCCATATAATGCAACAGGCAAAATAATCTTTTTATATATTCCCTTTGATAATAATTTTAAAGAGATAAGCCTCTTTATTGAAGATAACAGGCGTTTCCCGATTGCAACCCCGATTTAAATTCTTCTCAAATATTATTATGTTATAATAGTGAAATCTATAAAACTATAGATAAATGACCAATATATACATTCATTAATAGTATTAATTTAAATTAATTGATTTATTTGTTTTTTTTATTATTAAGTTCATTTATTAATTTTTCTAGATTTTAGTTAATTTCCTCCCTTAAAAGAAACTTATCTAATTCTGTGGTGCTAGGGGATTTGAAAATTATTCTTTGTAATATGAAGATTTCGCTTACAGTTTCTGTCATGTCCGACCTCCATCAAACAGTTATTTTTCTCAAGTTTTTTGCTTCTCTTAATCATGTGATCTATATATTTAATTTTTTTTGATTCATTATAATAAAATTTAAACAAATAAAAATTTTCACTTTGTTAATTTATATAAATTTCAATTTAAACTGATTGTGAGTGATACGCTTAGCCAATACTCTGAATAATTTGTGTACAAAAATATTGAATGTTCTTAGCGAGATTTGATATAATGTTGTACGATTTGTCCTAAATCTGAATTAGAAGAAAATTATAAATTGCCTCCTCTTCCAGCCCAATTCATTTACCCACCCATGTTGCATATGGCATCTAAATTTCTTAAAACTCCGTTTTTTTAATTTAAAATAGAAGGAGAGAAAGAGTTTTAAATTATATTCGAATAGTCTATATATTCTATATATCAGTATTTTTTTTCTGAATTTAATAACAAGTTGATTTTAAAAATTTTCCATTCTTAATGCATATGATTGATTACATGTGTTAAAATTTAAAAAAATTCAAATATTCTAATTTTTATATTTATATACAATTTAATATTATTTTTTATTAATATCATATCAAAAAAAGAGAATTTATTAAAAATTAAAAATAAAAAAAGAAGCCTATTAATAAAAAATTGAATGGTGATTTAATTATTTTATTAAATTAATTAAAATGAGACCTTTTAGAATGAATTATTTAATTGAAATGATATTTAAATATAAGAATTTAAAAAAATATTATATTCTTTGTTTGGCAATTGTTATTTAATTATGTGCAACATGATTCGACTTGCACAGAGCATCGTTATTTTTTATTAATATCACATAATAAAAATGAATCTTTTAAACATAATAAATAAAAAAAACATTTTAATAAATTTAAAAAATATATCCAATTTAAAAATGTCAAAAATTTAAAACAACTTTATATCATCATATTTTAATTTTTATATAATATATATATATATTTAGTAATTAATAATAGAGTAATTAAATTAAAATAAAAAACAAAGATAATATAATTCAGTCATTTTAATTCAGGTTAAATAATATTTTTTTTTTATTATTCAATATTAAAATTTATATATTATTATATATATATTATAGAAAAGAAGAAATATTCAATTAAATAAAAAATAATTTAAGATAAAAATATGATCTAATAAATATTTTAATTAAATTGAGAACTTTTAGAATAAATTATTTAATTGAATTGATATTTGTATATTAGAATTTAAAATAAAAGTGAAATATTATAATAATTCTTCGATTGGGAATCGCTATGATAATTCATTGTTTGAAATGATTCCGCTAGGCCGACAGTGAGCCGCGAGCTGCTCTTGAATGAACAACACGGAGAATTATATAAACTTTAAAAAATTAATTTCTGCGGTTATTGTTGACATATAAATAAAATTTATAGCCTATGTTACTCTAGAGGTATATAAGAATATTGTGATGTAATTTCAAAGAAATCGGTTCAGCCAATTCTGAGTCTATAAAATAGTAATTTTCCGGACAGACAGACAGACAGACAGACAGACGTGAAAAATTCTAAAGTCACTTTTGGATTCTAGAGGTCATGAAACGCGAAGATATGCAAAAATTTTTAAATTCTGAGCAATGTGCAGACAAAAACCTTTTTTTATATATATAGAAAAAACCTTTTTTTATATATATAGATGATCTATCTCTCTCTCTCTTCCAAATACACGAGTTTAGTAGGAAATACATATTTTTATAAATACTTAACAAAATAGTGAAATAAAAATTTTTATTAATAGTTAAGTATTATTCATTAGACATATTTAATATATGTATTTTAATATATAAATTGTATTTATTTAATTTTAATTTTAAAATTAATTAAAAGAGATACAAAAAAATTTACACACTACACAACGCAACATCCAATAATAATCAGTGATAAATTTAAGACCCAAATTATACTATTTTTCTAGTTCAAAAAGAAAAAAATATATTATTTTTCTCTGAATATATTTAATAATACATACAATTATATATATATATATATATATATATATATATATATATACATGTATATTTGAGATCTTGGAATAAGAAAAAAAAAAGATTGAATTAAGGTCAAAAGTAATTAGATGTCAGAGACATATGGTCTTGGAAAAAGAATATATATATATATATATATATATATATATATATATATTATCTATATGTATAGAGAGAGAGAGAGAGAGAGAGAGAAATGAAAAGAGAGAAATGTAGAGAAAAAAAAATCAATTTTTACTATCTCGTAAGAGATAGTATTGCGATCACGAAAATTTTCGATGTTGAGATTTTGATGTTTTTATACGTTTTCAAGGTCCCTGAATCATTTTCACTAAGGTTGAGAAAAATGTCTGTGTGTGTGTGTATGCATGTATGTAACCAAGATTACGCAAAAACGGTTTCAGCTAGAATGGTGAAATTTGGTACATGTGCATTATTCAAAATTCCTAGTTTTCTATTAACTTTTGAGAAATGTAGCTCAACCGGAAGAGGGTCATTACCTACAACGTTTTGATTTTTTTTGTTCTAAAGTTACCGTAAAAATTAAGATATATGTTTGATCATTTTTCACATGATTAAAAATTGTATAAAACTGCTATATATAGAATTTCAGCTTGATTGAATCACTGAATGTACCAGAATTAATTTTTTAACACTGCAAATCTCGCGCCAACACGTGACGTGGTGCCATCAACAAAGAGCCAAACATGCGCTTATTTAATTAATATTATTTATTAATTTTAATTTATAATTTAATTAATTAAATTTAATTTAAATATTTTATATGTTAATTATTCCAATTCATATTTGCGAGATAGTCCAGTGGAGTCACTCCAGCTTTTTTTTTATATTGAAAAAATGAATAGTGGACTTATAAAGAAGAAATATTCAAATATATATATATTACCCTAATAATTTAATAAATATTAGAACAAATAATTGTATTGAATTAAAATAAAAATTTATAGAATCAATTTAAAAATTGAAATGATATAGAATATTAGAAATTAAAATAAAAATTTATATATTATAATAATTCTTTGTGTGGGAATTTCTAGAACCAGTATAAATTTATATTCATTGTCAAGCAGACATGAACATTCATGGACAGGTACAATGATATGAAGGTGTTGAATGAGCATACCAAAGAAGCTTAATTTTTTTTTTTTATTATATATTATGATATTAGATATTATAGGGGTATATAAGAATCTCTTGTGATATTCTAAATATATTTAATATATTTTAAAGAAATATTTTCAATTTATTTACCATCTTAAAATTATTTTCAAAATAATTTTAAATAAATATGTTCAAATTTAATCCACATAACGAAAAAAAAAATATTAAATGATATTTTCTGTTAAGAATAGATGGATGGATTATTTGGAAATAATATATATATTAAATTATAAATAATAAATAATAGAACAGAAACCGTATCGGTGGCCTCAACAGAAATCAATTTTGAAGAAGCGATGGAGATATTTAAAAAGAATAAATCACAGGCATTAGGTGAGATATATTTACCTGTAGAATTAATTTAATATTGTGGGAAACCTATATAGTAGATTGTATTCACAAATTTCTTTATTTTTAAATTTATAAAAAAAATTATTCAAAAATATTAAAGAAGAAATTTATTTTTCCAAATTTTAATACAAATAATCAATCCTATGTAAATTTAATATATATTATATTAATATTTTAAAGAATGTGGATATATTAAAGTAAACAAGGTCTTTGATAAATTATAATTATGAATATTATATTAAATATATATTTATATATAAAATCAATTATTAATAAAATTTAATATTAAAATAGTCTAAACATTAAAACATCTTCATTGAAGAAGATGATAATATCTTTTTTTGATAATCATTTTATTTTATTGATATAAAATTTAATATTTAAAATTATAACACTTTTATTCAGGATTGTATCACAAGATATAGAAAGAAATTAAATTATAATTTAACGCTTAAGGGGATGAATGGGACGTTACCCCTTTTCTTAGTGATAAGTGCCAATAAAAAAATCAGTAAATCATTTCAAACAATTTTACAATGATCTTTGTGTGTAAGTGAAAAGATTGGCATTAATTGGTTACCTAATATTAGTGAATTATGATAATTGTAATGGAAAATTCACTTACACTCTCGCTGAAACAGAGCGTCACCCGCCCGGTGTGCTACGCCTTGCGCACTCACACTACGACTGAACGTTTACTTGCCTAGGAGCCCCTGGCATGTATGCAACCAGCAATACCGGCCACCCAATTTAAACTTAGAATATATTTACTTAAATGTTTAAATGTTTAAAATCAGATTTTGATTATTTGATTATTCAATTTATTAATAAAAAATTTAATAAAATATTTAAATAAAAAAAAATAAAATAAAAATAATAATTTGAACTGTGGGATTTTAAAGTAACAGCCAAATGATGTTAAACCAATGGGAAAACCAACGTAGACAAACTGACAAATTAATAAATGAATTTAATAATAAAATTAAATTCATAAAGGCCTTGAAGAATGTAGTTTTAATTCAATACTTGCAATTTTTTAAAAATAAAACTGTTTTATATAAATAAATAAATTCATAAGAAAATTGATCATTATTGTTTTTGCGAATATTTTTAAATATATAAAATACATTTTATTTTCATTTACATCCAATTAGTAAAATTGGTTAAATTTAATTATCAATATTGAAAAAAAAATATTTTTCAATTTCTTTGTCGACTAAGTCATTATTAAAAGATATAAATAGCTAAACACACACACACACACACACACACACATTGCTTTTTACTATCTCACCAGTGATCACAAGATTTTGATCTTTTTATACATTTTGAAGGCCCCTGACACATTTTCACTAAGGTTGAGAAAAATGTCTCTCTCTCTCTATCTCTTTGTTTGTGTGTTGACAAGATTACGCAAAAACGGTTTGAGCTAGAATAATTAAATTTGGTACACGGTCATTATTCAAAATTCATAGTTTTCTATCAACTTATGAGAAATGTAGCTGATTCGAAAGAAGACCTACCACGTTTTCATATTTTTTTTCTTCTAAACTGACCTTAAAAATAAAGATATAAGTTTGATAATTTTTCACATGATTAAAAATTGAAATAAACTGCTATAGATATAATTTCAGCTTGATCGAATCGCTGAAAGTACCGGAATTAATTTTATAAATATTTTAACATATTGACTGCCAATCACCCCCCGAGGCGTGGTGTCATCTACAAAGTAAATTTTTTAAATTTTTAAATTGAATGGTTTTAAATATCAATTTATAATATGTTAATAAATTAATTTAATTCAATAACAATTCTATACTATACATTTAAATTTTTTAAATTAATTAACTAATTAAAATTCACAAACAAAAAAAAAATAAAAATTATAATTTGAACTGTGTATACTTAATTTATAATTTAATTAATTAAATTTAATTTAAATATTTTATATGTTAATTAATCCAATTCATATTTGCGAGATAGTCGAGTGGAGACACTCCAGATTTTTTTTCTTTCTTCTTTATTTTACTATATTATACATTATAAATAACTAACTTCATCATTCAAAATATTAATTGACATATAAATTAAAGAAAGAAAAAGTTAAATTTAAATTGAAATATATATCTCTCTTTTTAATTTATTTTAAGAAAAGAAAAAGCTGGAGTGTCTCCGCTCGACTATCTCGCAATTTGAATTGGATTAAATAACATAATATATATTATATTTAAATTAAATTTAATTAATTAAAATTAATAAATAATATTTATTAAACCAGCACTGGTTTGGCTATTTGTTGATAGCAGCACGTCACGTGTTTGAGCGTGAAATTTGCAGTGTGAAAAAATTAATCCCGGTACTTTCAACGATTCAATGAAGCCGAAATTCTATATATAGCAGTTTTATACAATTTTTAATCATGTGAAAACGTATCAAACATATATCTAACTTTTTACGGTCAGTTTAGAGGAAAAAAAATTCAAAACGTTGTAGGTAATGACCCTCTTCCGGTTGAGCTACATTTCTCAAAAGTTGATAGAAAACTACGAATTTTGAATAATTCTCGTATATCAAATTTCATTATTCTAGCGCAAACCGTTTTTGCGTAATCTTGTCTACATATACACACACACACAGACATTTTTCTCAACCTTAGTAAAAATGATTCAGGAACCTTCAAAACGTATAAAAACATCAAAATCTCGACATTGAAAATTTGCGTGATCGCAATACTATCTCTGCCGAGATAGTAAAACAATTAATGTGCGAGAATTATTACATATTAATTTTTAAAATACTTCAAAATTGTTATTTATTTCAATTGTTGATAAATTAAAACTAATTTTTATTATTTATTAAAATAGATGAAATTTTCTTTATTTATAAAAACTAATGAACAATATATAATTATTGGGAATCAACTTTAAACATTATGAGTTTAATTCAAAATAATTAATCACAACCTCCATCTCTAATTCTCATTTTTCTAGAGGTATGTATGGTATGGTACATATTTAATGATACATATGGTTAACTATGATAACTACATATTTTGGTAATATACGAGTATATACTTTTAATATAAATAGAACAATAACAATTCTGTTTTTTTATATATATATTTTCCATTGAAACGTGTTTATTTATTCATTCATTCATTCGTAATACTTTTTCTATATTTATTTATGGAAGGGAGAGAAAACATAAAATGCCAATTAAATGAATCGATTTCACACTCTTCTGCGATATATAAATTGCTTTACATTAAATTATTTTCTTGCTATAATTTAAACAAAATAAAAACAAAACTAAAAAAAAATTAGCTCTTTGTCACAATTTGAATGACATTTTGATTTATTATTCACATTCACACAGGTATTAATTGGATAAAAAATATATATTAAAAAAGAATATCTACTGACTGAAGTGCACAAAAATGGAACTTAATAATGACGAAATTAAGAAGTCAATACTCTCATATCTCATTTTTACACAAATTTACAAGTGATTTAATGAATAGTAATATGAAATCGGTTCACGTAAAAATTGTCAAAGTGTTGTATAATATATATTAATATATAATGATTATATACGTATTTCTATTGATCATTTGTACAATATTTGTAAATTAATTCTTTTCTTAAATTTAGAAAAAAAAGTCAGGAAAAAAATATTTATATATTCATATTTTTTTTTAAATAAACATTTTTAAAAACATAAAAATAACATCTATATTTAAAAAAATATTTTTATTTATTTATTTATTTTTATTTGTTTGTTATTTATTATTTGTTAATTTATTTCAATATTAATTCATCTATCTATATTAGTATACGAGCGTGTATAGATGTATAGGTGGTTAATTCATTTGAAATAACAAATCATCATTGTTTTTTATCCATATACGCAATTTTTTTTTTTTTTTTTTTTGTAAATAACTGTTTGAAAAATGTAATAAAATGTTAATATAGCTATATAGCTGGTACATTTATTATAATATAATAATATTGATTGATTAGTAAAATAATATATACAAAAATAAATAAAGTAATAAAATGAAATAGTATTTAGATAATTAATAAATAAATGAATTTTAAAATCAAAACCCAATAATATTTATCTCCTCCTCTTTCTTTTCAATAAAACTTTTTTTTTTATTTTATTCTGATATTATATACATATATTATTGTATATGATAATGAATAGTAGATATTCATTATCTCACACCATATAATATGTAGTACCTGGTTCACCGAGCCGACGTTCGATAAATTAAAAAAAAATTATTCCTTATTATTGGATTGGGCTGGTAATAGTAATACCTGGTTCACCAAGCCGCTGTTCAAATCATTTAGAAGGACATGAATTAAAAAAATAGCCATCAAACATATAGCCATATACGTAGTATTAATACACTGAAATTTGATTTTATTTATATTTGCAATATTTTGTATTCAAGGTTGCTGACGTCATTTAATTTTCCTATTATAAATTAAGAAAAAACTAATAAAGATGACTTTTCCCGAAGCTGAAATCAATACAGATCAATTTTTCTTTATAATTATTATCTAAGGTGTGAATTTCAAAAACGGTGACGCAATGGAAGGAAACGATTGGTCGATAGGGGCGAAGTGCCTTTGACTAGGGATATAGCGTATGCTGTTCGTTTGCGCTGGGAGTTGTTCGGGTCGGCATTTTAGAACTGGCCGTCAAGAGACCAAGATCTTACAATTGGAGGCTGGAGACCCTGTTGGACCCTGGTGTTCTCTCCTGAAGGAAGACCATCCACCGGACTGACATCTATACCGAGAACATCATCGACAACGATCGGCGTATCTGCAGGACGACTTCGGGTTTATTCTCCCATTAAAAGAAATTGTTTTTTTTTCTTATTATTAGACTTTAAAAAAACTATATTTTCGTACGTTTAAATTAAGATAAAAAAAACATTTTTTTAGTTTTAAGAATTAATAAATTGAAATTTAAGCTACTATTAAGTTCTTGTATAAATTTTATATTAATTTTAAGTGAATTCAAAAATGAAATATTTCTTTAAATTTAAAAAAAAAAACAATTCATTTTTTATTTAAATATAATTTAATCAAAGACAAATTTATTATTTTTTTTTAATTTCACTTTAACAAAATAAATTGAATGTTAAGATAAAGAATTTTATTTTCTTATTTAAAAAATTTGCAAATTAATAAAAAGAAAGAATTCATTTTTTAATTAATAAATAATTATTTATTTTTTTGCCTCTCTTACGACGATCGAGTTGGATTCCTCATAATTTTTCCAGAGTGCCCATTCTCTTTCTCCAAGCCCATTTTTCTCCCCACCTCAAATTTCTTATTCCCCCCCCCCCCCAAGTCCCCCTTTCCAAAAAAAAAAATCACTACAACATATATACGTAGATAGATAGATAGATAGATACAATTTTTGCTAGTATAATAAGATAGGATATATATTACCTTCCTCAGTGGACTAAAAATAAGAAAAGAAATATGAGCTGTGGCCAGGCACACAATTATTAATTATTACTATATTTTAAGTGAAATATTTTGGGACAATGAACATAAAATTAATTAATTACTTTGTAAACACCAAAAGTTGATGAATTCATGCTACTGATGCATTAAGTAAATAAGTATACCAAATTTTATCAGAAGCCCTTGAGCCGTTCAAGCTAATATACACGTTTATACGGACATACAATGGACAGATGGACAGACATGATGCTAAAAATATTTTTTTCTGTTAACAAAATGCATGATTAATGCATGTAAAAAATCTCCTGATGTGAAATTTGGTGTAAAAACAATACCTCCCCTCTTATCGTCAGTCGGTAAAAATCTAAACTAAATATCAATAATATTTCTTTCACCCCTCTTGGGTGGTAGTGGTGGGGGTGGTACTTCTTTGATACATCAAGAAGTATATAAAAAAAATAATACGACAGAGATTGGTTGATTCTCCTATATAGAAGGTATATATTCCCCATTCTTATCTCTTACTTTTCTTTTCTATCCTTTTTATAAATGTCACGTCTATTTAGTTTAAATTACAGTGTTACAGTGTAAGTAAAGGTAGTGGAAGTGGATAAATATTAGACACAAACTGAAAATCATTGAATATAAGTTAAAGACGAAATAACTGTTAATAATGGACATATAACGTATGAATGAAAGAAAAAACATATTTCACAACGTTTTTTTTTTCATTCCATAGTCATTACCTATAATTATTACTTATAATAAATTTATACTTTCTCTCAAATACACAAATAGTAATAATTTAGAATTAATAAATAATTTTTAAAGTTAAAAAAAATAAGCTGGTGTGTCTCCACTCGACTATCTCGCAATTTGAATTGGATTAAATGACATAATATATTATATTTCAATTAAATTTAATTAAATATAAATTATAAATTAAAATTAATAAATAATATTTATTAACCCAGCGCAGGTTTGGCTCATATCAAACATATATGTTTATTTTTACGGTCACTTTAAAGGAAAAAAAATCAAAACATTGTAGGCAATGACTCTCTTCCGGTTGAGCTACATTTCTCCAAAGTTGATAGAAAACTAAAAATTTTGAATAATGCCTATGTACCAAATTTCATCATTCTAGCTCAAACCGTTTTTTCGTAATCTTGTCTACATACATACACACACACATACACACACACACAGACATTTTTCTCAACCTTAGTGAAAATGATTCAGGAACCTTCAAAACGTATAAAAACATCAAAATCTCGACATCGAAAATTTTCGTGATCGCAATACTATCATCTCTGGCGAGGTAGTAAAAAATGATAATATTATACAAGTACTATATTGAAATATTGAATATAGGTTATGCATGAACAGAAAAGAACAAATAAAATCCATATTTATAAAATAACAATTGATTTTTTTCATTTGAATTTAAATTACATTTGTAATATCACACACATTTAATAGTATACGTGAATATGGTAAATTAATACACATTATTATCCTTGGTTACAAATTGATAAAAAAAAACTTCAAATGATAAATAATAAAAAAAATAGCAAAATTATTTTATCTCGTACAACTGAATATTACAACTTAACGGTAACTATTATAACATTATATTATTTTGTTGTTGTTGTTATAAATAATTTTAAATTGAAATGGTAAATGGTAATAATAAATAAATAGAGTATATAAACGATTATATGAGGTAATATGTAGGTATAAATAGTATACTCGTATACACGATTTTTAAAATAAAGTAATATTTATATTTATACAAATAAATTTGTTATGAATGGAATGGATTTTATTGTGATGATAGACAAACAAGCAAGTCTAATGATCTATCAATCAATCAATCTATTTATTTATCTAGTAGTAGTAGTAGTAGTAGTGGTAATAGTAGTGGTAGAAGTAGTTGTAGTAGTAGTAATAGTAGTGGTAATAGTTGTAGTAGTAGTAGTAGTAGTAGTGGTAGTAGTAGTAGTAGTAGTGGTAGTAGTGGTAGTAGTAGTAGTAGTAGTAGTGGTAGTAGTAGTAGTAGTAGTAGTTGTAGTAATAGTAGTAGTAATGGTGAGGTCGTGTTTGTGGTTGCCGTTTGTGCTTCTAATCAATAGGTGAGCGCACATACACCATCAACCCCAAACCTTCATACAATTTTGCTTTTATGCCTTTCACTTCTCTCTCCCCCCCCCCCCTCTCTCTCTCTCTCTCTCTCACACACACACACACACACACACAGAGAGACAGACTTTTTGTATGTGTATACATGTACTGTTTATTTATAGCGACACGAACACGCGGTTGCAACTTGATGCGTATTAATTTCCGACATTTACATTATTTTTTTATTCTCTTTCTCTTTTCTCCTTTAAAATCTTTCTACAATTATTTATCCCTTATCAAATAACTTAATATCGTATCAAAATATAATATCTATATTATTCTAATCAGATTATTTAATAATAAGTCTAAATGAATTTATAAAAATTTTATATCATCTGGTTACATTTAGATTATTATCTTAAAGTTGATAAAAAAATTTCTACTAATCGTATTCTATCTCGAATATTAAGTATTAAACATAGAACACCGGACTATCGCTCGTTCCATTAATAAATTTATACAATTTTTAAACAATTTTCTAATTATTGATTACAATTATTAAATTGAGTTTTCTAAAAAAATTACTCAAAAATTTGTTTAACTCGATTTTCATTTTATGTTTAAAAAAATATTCAAATTTACTTGATAAAATATTTGGAATTATATTATATATGTATATATACTATATATGAAATTTTAATTTACCATATATTGTTTTAAGAAGGCGCCACAGGATGAGAAGTTAGCAAAGCTGCCTCGCATTCTCGTGGTTCCGAGTTCAAGTCTCGGGCATGGCAAGGGAATTTCTCTAGCTGGGGTCTATGGGACGGAGTCGACCCAGCCTCTGGGATCAACATTAAAAAGCTACTTGATAAAAAGTAGCGCCTCCGATCAAGAAAATCAAGATAAAGTATGGTAGGACCCGTTCTACTGATCATAGGGCACCTCATTGATATTAACAATTTATTTGAAATAAGATAATCCAAAATTATCATTTTAAATTAATATCAATTAAAATAAGAAATTGTTTATAAAATAATTAATACGTAATCATATTTTAACAATTTTGATGATCAGAAAGAAAGAAAGATAATATGTAGATACTTAGAATGTTTGCCAGACTAATAAGATAAATATTAGATTAATATATAAATTTTAAACAACCGAAACGTATATATAAAAAATTTCATATTTGTTATTTCAAAACCTCAGAAATACATATTTTAGACTAAAATTTTTATTATAAAATTTTTTATAAGAATTTATTAATTTATTAAAACCTCCTCTTTCTTTGGCCCATAAATACTTCGCAGAATCCTATTCTCAAATACTATAAATCTACTCTACTCACTTTTCTATCTATTTAATCTCCCATGTTCATAGACCAGGCTCACATCCATATACTATACAAGGCAAAATAATAGTTTTCTATTTTTATTTCCAAATTAAAGTACAAATTTTAAATATTCGAAATATAAAAAATGATTAATAGAATATTAATTGGAAAAGAATTTATCGCCAGGCAATTGTCATTTTGCTGACGCCATTGTATCAATCAGAAACTATATTTAATGTAGCAAAAACTAACAAAGATGATTTTTCCATGAGGTTGAAAACAATACAAGTATACATACCTAGGTCGATTTTTCTTTTCATAAAAATTATGTACTGTGTAAATTTTAAAAAAAAATTCTAAGTAGAATAAAATATATCTCGAAAATATATAAATATACAAACTTAACTCTCTCTCTCTCTCTCTCTCTCTCTCTATATATATATATATATATATATATATATATAATTTTTGTTAGTATAATAAGATAATCAAATTTTCTTGTTGCATAAATTGTTATTAAGATTTTGTTACAAATTTATTTAATAGTATAAAAAATTAGTAATTAGTAGCCAGTAGGATATCTCTGTATTAATTCTTTTTGTTTTGAAAATATTTTTATCTATGAATTTTTCAAATTAAAAGAAAGAGAAGAAGTATTTTCTTATTGATATTAAAATAAAGGAAATCTATAATACCCTAATATTTTTTAAAAAATCAAAATTGTTAAAATATTAAAACTATATGATATAATTAATTATAAATTATTTGGAAAATAAATGGAAAGAATTTATATTTTTTTCAAATGTATATAAAGTTGTCCAACGTTCAACAACAAGATATATGACCCAGCCGATTAATAATAATAATAATAATGATGTTGTTGTTGTCGCTTGAGGCTACTTTAATCTGTCTATCTAGATTTTCTACCAACATACCAAAATATATATATGGAGAATGTCCGAATGTAATTTAACTAGTTTGAAAATGACGAATGATTTTTGAAACTGGAGGAGAGGGATGAATATGAAAAGCGGATGGTGAAGATGAAAAAAAAATGAAAGTTGAAGGTAATCCGATAAGAGAGGAACATAAAAATATCTATTCTACTATTTATCATCGAAATTTATAATCATTTATATATAAATTTAGTTGACACTGATGTTTGAAAACTTAAATCCTTCACTGTTTATTCATAATTCAAAAATTGATATGACAGAGTGTAACTACTGCCAACAGATAATGATATTATTTTAGTTCTTGTCTTTTTATCTTATGTTATATTCATTATCTTTCTATATCTTTGATAAAATATAATAATAAAATAAAACATATTTTTTAAAAGTTTTAGTTTTTAGTCAGACATTTCTTAACCATAACCACCTGCAGTGTAAAATAACCCTCGATTTTTTTTTCTTCTTTTTTTTTATTCCGTTTGAAACTTGAATAAGCGCTTAAAGAATTGTAAAGAAAAAGAAGAAAGAAGCTGATGGTACAAGTTTTTTTTTTATTATTATTATTTTTTTTTTTATTGAAAACAGCCAGCCAACCAACCATCCAGCCACCTGTCCTATATCAATGAATATAAATTCCTAACATATTATAGCACATTCTATATTTTTTTTTTTCTTTTGTTATTTAGAATTTTTTTGGTTTGTTAATAACCCTAACTATATTAGACATTATTAGTAGAACATTCAAGTTTATTTTTTTTTTAATATTAATTGGTTTTAAATTTTATTAAACAAAAATTAGATAAATTTCTTCTTTTACTAATATTATTGTTTTGTTTTTTTTTAATTTTTATTTTCATTTTGAAGTTTAATTTTAACATAATTTACCTTTTGTCATTCTATTGTTAATTTATATATGTATATATATATATAATATTATTATATTTATTATTAATTAAAAAGATTAAATATAATAATAATAATGATAATAATTCTACTTCAAATAGACATAGTTATCAAGTATAGTGGAAATGAAAAAAAAAACAGAAAGGTTTGTGCATATACAATGAAATGCCCTTCGTATTCTTTTCCTTTCCCTTTGTTGTTTGTTTTTTTTGTTTGTTTATAAAATTATATATAAAAAAAATCGATTTCGTTTAGGATTAATTATTAGTTAGATTTCAAGTGTTATAAGTAAACTTACATTAGTTACATATATATATATATATATATGAGGTGTGTCTAAAAAGTTGGGTGAATGGTATGATAAAAATATTAATAAGAGAATGTTAATTGTAAATACCTTTATACTCTCCACTAGCCACAACCCACTTGTGACAAGGTTCGTATAACGCTTGAAAACTGTTGGAGAAAAACTCTGGAATCGTTCTCAGAGTAGCCGTCACAACGTTCAGGCCGACAATCCAGAAGCAGGATATCAGAAACACTGAACGTGTACGAGGGATGTGCTGACAAAAGATCGGCGATTGACTCTGCGACTAATAGCCAAAGACTTGGGTATTAGCAAAGACACAGTACTTAGTGTTTTCTGGTGTCCTGCTTGTGGATTGTCGGCCTGAACGTTGTGACGGCTAGTCTGAGAACGATTCCACATCAAGACTTCTCCAACAGTTTTCAAGCGTTATACGAACGTTGTCACAACTGGGTTGTGGCTAGTGGAGAGTATTTTGAAGATTAATAAAGGTATTTACAATTAAAATTATGTTTTTATGTTTTTATCATACCATTCACCCAACATTTAGACACACCTCGTATACTAGCTTCTTAAGAAAAAAATAATTAAATAATATCAAATATATATATGTATAAATTTTATTTTATTTTTTTTTAAAAAAAAGATAAATTAATTTATTGTTTTTATAAATTTATAAAGGAATTAAGAATGGAGTTAAAGAAATTGATAAGATATTTTATCTATCTATCTAGTTGTTTAATTTAATAAATATTTGAATAAGTAATAAGAAAAGGAACAGAAGAAGAAGAAGAGAAGAAGAGAAAGAGAGTGTATGAATATAGATTATAATAATAAATAAGTTGTGCTAACTTAATTAACTTCAATTCTAATTGGATATTAAATACTTGATACCTATTTGCCTGTAAATTGTTAAACAGTGCAAAAAACACATTCACTATGCTATGCAATGCTTTTTAACATTCTAATAAATTTCTCATCCTTCATTCTCTCTCTTTCTTCATATTTCTCGTTCATTTTGCTTTTATATTTATATTCTTTAATCATCTTCAACCATCTATACTCATGATTTTCCTCATTCCCTTTCTCATATCATTATTCTCTTTGATATTTTATATATCTATGCAATTAAAGTGAAAATATTAGATAAATAATACACCATTACTACATATAATATTTATTTATATTCAATTTAATGCTAAGTTAATATTATTTTATTTTTAAATAGTATTTTAAAATTAAAAATGTCTTAGATAACATTGATTTATTAATTTGCCAATGAAAGTTTAATGTAGGTACGTATACATTTTAAAAATATAATTTTCTAATAGAAAGTTTTCATTTACCTAAAACATAGCCTCCCAAAGTGCTCTATATAGACCCCTGGGAGTCTATTTCAACCTCCAAGGGCTCTACGGTAGCGAATAACAAATTTGGGGGCCCATGAAATGAAAATGGGGGTCTATGGGAGTCTACGTGTTTTCTCGGCTTTAAAAAAAAAGGTAAATTGTTTTCCGACATGGCTCTTAAAACATTTTTGAGTTTTCAATAAGGCTCTAAAAATAGGGTAAAATTTGTTTATAAAAAATCAAAATCAATTTAGGAGGTCTACCCAAAACCGAAAAACATGGCAAGGGGTCTACGACACAAAAAAGTTTGGGAACCTATAAACTAAAACAAAGAATGAATGAAAATAAATAAATAAATAAATTAAGAAATAATAAGAAATAAATTACGAATTGTATGTACGGTTGCATAACTATTAAGGAGTTATCAATGTTTTACGAGTGTATCTAATTTAAATCTTCTTGGGTACAATTGATTTCATTTTAATGTATTAATCATCCACATTACTTTTCCTACTATATATTTATAACAATAAAAAAAAGTGATTCATGTTCTAGTCTCTCTCCTTTTATCATCCTATAATAGAATAAATATGAATTTATGAATAAATTATTTTTAAGAAAATTTATATGTGCCTAATAAATAAATAAATAAAATTCATAAAAAAATAATATTTCAAGCTAATAAAAAAAGAACAATTATCATGAGAGATGACATGATGGAATGTCGCTCTAACACTACTATACTATACTATAATAATTAGAATATATTGGTATCCATCCAAATGGTACATATATTATATTTTAAGCGTATATTTAACATATCTAAATGCGAGATTTAATAATTAATTAAAATTAATTAATTCTTATTTTTAATTTATACATGAATAAATAAATAATTATTAAATTTTTTTATTTTATTATTCTTATATACTTACGTATACTTAAATGTCTTAACAATTATTTATTTACCTTACAATTATAATTTTTCAAGTTGAAATTCATTCAAATAAAATTAAAACACACATTAGACGATTAGACAATGTATAATACATATATTTCAAATATCGCGCTATTTGGTATATAATAACAACTATTTATACAATCATGAACATTATTCAACGTATATATATATATATATATATTTACACGAGGATAAGTCAATAAGTCCGTGACTTTTTGAATTTTCCGTGTCTTAAATGAAATGGCAACATTGCTCCTATCAGCACACTACTTCGTGATTGGAGAAGAAATTAGAAAAAAAGTGAATTTCTATGAAAACAATAAAATTGGGATAAGAATTGCTTCCTCATCCGCCCTATTCTCCGGATTCAGCTCCGAATGACTATTTATTGCTTCCAAACATGAAGAAATGGCTCGGTGGAAAGAGATTGATCTTCAACGATTATATCATCTCACAAACAAATACCTACGAGGTGTGGCTATTAAATAACGAGACTGCGCGCGCAGAAGGCCTCCAGGAGAGGGTAGGCGGGAACCTAATGCACCGTTGTACAGCTAGAAGGGTCTACTATTCCAGTACGAGAACACATGTCTGGCGGTGAAGTAGTTTTTTTCTGAAGCAGTTTAAAATAAATGTGATTTTGTTCCTACGCCGAAAACGATGTGTGACGAAAAACACGAACAACGTATCAATGTCGAAACTAAGCGGCAATCCATGAACTGGACGACTCCTGAATCGCGGATGTGGGAGTCAAAATTCAAGGCAATGTTGAACGTTTTCTTCGACATCAACGACATTGTGATGACTGAATGGGTTCCAGAGGGGCAGACGGTGAACCAACCTTCCTTACTCCCCTGATCTAACACCCTGCAACTTTTACCTGTTTCCGAAAATCAAGTCCGCACTAAAGGGAAGCCGATTCGAGTCGATGGAAGAGGTGAAAAGAAAAACGGCGGAGCTTCTGAAAGGTCTAACAAAAAACGACTTCGAACACTGCTTTGAGTTGAGCAGTGGAAAAAAAGGATGAAGCGGTGTGTGGCGAGTGGAGGGGAGTATATTGAGGGAGAAAGTTCGATTGTACCATAATTTTTTTAATTAAACCATTTTTTGCAAGCAGTCTCGTTATTTAATAGCCACACCTCGTATTTTGATGTCCTCGACAAATCTTATTTTTTGGAAGGGAAAATAAATTGGAGAAACGTTGGACGAAGTTTAATGCGCTTTTTTATCGCAAAATCTGTGTTTAATTCAAAAAGATACGAACTTCCTGCCCTCGTATTTCTAATCAACCGATTAAAGAATATACACTATTATATCAAAGATTTTGATCAGTTACTACTACTACTACAACTACAAATAATAATAATAATAATAATATATGCGATATAATTAATCAATCAACATCATAGATATTTTTTTTTGTGTTTTATTTATTTCATCATTCATTTAGTTTGGTGCCTCTAGAAAAAACAAAACAAAAAAAAATATAATAAATTAATGTCAAGTTTAGTTAGTTTTAAAGATGAAATGGACCATAGAAGAGAAAAGAAGAGGGATTATGTGATATGAAAAAAAATATAAAATAAAAAACAAATAATTTGAACATCAAAAAAGTAAAAGAAGGAGGGATGTTAGTATATGAAGTGGAGAGTAAATTTTTTTTTTATTTATTATTATTATTTTTATTAATTCTTTGATATTCTTATATTATTTTTTCCTAGTTTAGAGTTTTTCTCCTATATTATAGGCATTCTTTGAAATTTCTTTTTTTTTTGGTTTTTTTTAGTTTGTACTTAATTTGAAGTACGTATATTTGAAATATTTCACTTATTCATTATATCAATTAATATCATGAATAAACTTTAATAATATTTATATTATAAGTATTAAATAAGTTTTCTAAAATAAAAATATCTTAGTTTTAATAATAATCATACTAATAATAATATTTTATGAAGAAAAAGGGGTAGAAGAAGTACAAGTGATATACTGGTATATAATACAAATTAAAGTAATTAACTTTTATTCTCTGAATATGTGTGATATTAATTGTGTTTTAAATATTAATAATAATTAATAATTTATAATAATAATATTAATCCATCTATTATACTTATATCTTTATTATTATATAAAATTTATATATTATTATATATATATATTATAGAAAAGAAGAAATATTCAATTAAATAAAATTTAATTTAAGATAAAAATATGATCTAATAAATATTTTATTAAATTAATTAAATTGAGAACTTTTAGAATAAATTATTTAATTGAATTGATATTTGTATATTAGAATTTAAAATAAAAAGTGAAATATTATAATAATTCTTTGATTGGGAATCGCTATGATAATTCATTGTTTGAAATGATTCCGCTAGGCCGACAGTGAGCCGCGAGCTGCTCTTGAATGAACAACACGGAGAATTATATAAACTTTAAAAAATTAATTTCTGCGGTTATTGATAAGATATTAATAAAATTTATAGCCTATGTTACTCTAGAGGTATATAAGAATATTGTGATGTAATTTCAAAGAAATCGGTTCAGCCAATTCTGAGTCTATAAAATAGTAATTTTCCGGACAGACAGACCGACAGACAGACAGACCGACAAACAGACAGACAGACAGACAGACATGAAAAATTCTAAAGTCACTTTTGGATTCTAGGGGTCATGAAACGCGAAGATATGCAAAAATTTTTAAATTCTGAGCAATGTGCAGACAAAAACCTTTTTTTATATTATATATATAGATTATTATTAATAACGCTAGTTATAATATTTCGTTACTTTCCTATCTTATATGTATAAATATTTTTATTCTAAAAATAAATTTAGTTAATTTTTAGGATTAAATTAAAAAATGTAAATTTTTTTTAATAAAAAAATGAAATTTATTATTAATATCAATTTCTCGTAGATTTATTTAATTTGTAGTTATTTGTATATTAAAATGTTTTTTTATTATACCATATTACTTAAAATAATAATATTTTCATTTTCAGATAATAATATTTTCAGATCAGTAGAACGGGTCCTCTCAACCTTTACCTTGATTTTCTTGATCAAGTAGCTTTTCCCCAATGTTGATCCCAGAGGCTGGGTTGACTCCGTCCCATAGACCCCAGCTAGGGAAATTCCCTTTCCAGGCCCGAGACTTGAACCCGGGACCATGTGAATGGGAGGCAGGTTCTCTACCCACACACCCAATGGCGCCTTATATTAGTTCTATACTATGTAAAATTTAATATAACATTTAGAATATTATTAATAATATTTATATTCATATATGTATTTATTAATAATAATAATTTAAAACGTTGTAATATAAATATTTTCTTTAATTTCTCTCTCATCATCGTTAATACTACATATTATATTTATTATGCACAATAATTTCACACATTTTTTTTTCTTTTTTTTTATTCTGACATTTCTTAAAAAAATCAGAATGAACTTCTTAGTTAGTTTTTATTATTTATTTATTTATTTTTTATTTAATAAGATTGAAGGATTTATTAGATTTTAAACAATAAAAGTTACAAATGTCTTGACTTGAAATATAAGACAATGGTAGGAGATTGAAAAAGGTGGTGGCGTTATGATATTTACAATGTGTTATATTGGGTTATTATATATATAATATACATATAACAAAAATACATACATACACTAAAAAAAAAGAATTAATATAATAGTAGTAATAGTAGTATATATATTTGAACATGTTAATTAAATGTGTACATTAATATTTTATTATATAATATGTAAGTTACATAGATTTGTAGATAAATTAGATTGGTAAGAGGATATGTTGGTTGGTACTGGTTGGAAGTAGGTTGGTAGGAAGGTATTCCTGGCGCAATTTATTGTGCCCGGGGCGGTCCCAGGCATGGCATGGCATGGCATGCTGGGATGCCCGGGTTCATACATAAGAGATGGCGGCCCCTGGGCTCACACATACAAAATACACACACACACACACATATATATATATATATATATATATACAAACACAAACATAATCAAAGTTATCAAACTTGAAGATAACTAAATATCTATTTCTTCAATATCAATTGCATAAATTTAATGAATTTATTTAATGATTCAATTAGAAGAAAAAAAACAAAGTGAAAAAGAAATGAAATAGAATAGAAAAATTAAATTAAAAATGATTCAATAATAAAATGTTAAAATGAATGGAAATGTAGTTTTAAATTTATAAAAATTTATTTAAAATTTTTAAAATATATTAATATGTAAAATTTAATTAATTGTATCAAATTAAATGGAATTATATACGTATATATATATATATATATATATATAGTATAGTAAGTGTATCTGTAGTTGACACTTGTACATTTAATAACGTATAATAAATAAGACTTTTATATGTCTAAATATTTTTAATATGAAAGTAATTGCTTCACTATTGAAGATGTGTAGGTAAATATAAAAGTTTTGAGTCACCGTCTGAGTAAACGGCATAACAATTCAATTACTTTTTATAAAATTGAACAAATGGATAGTTTAATATTTTGTTCTTCAAATGCTTAAGCAGGCAAATCACGAATTTTTATTTTTATTTTTGTTTTTCGATGTTGAGATTTTGATGTTTTTATACGTTTTGAAGGTACCTGAATCATTTTCACTAAGGTTAAGAAAAATGTCTGTGTGTGTCTGTGTGTGTGTGTGAATGTGTGTATGTTTGTAGACAAGATTACGCAAAAACGGTTTGAGCTAGAATCATGAAATTTGGTACATAGGCATTATTCAAAATTCTTAGTTTTCTATCAACTTTGGAGAAATGTAGCTCAACCGGAAGAGGGTCATTACCTACAACTTTTGGATTTTTTTTTCCTCTAAACTGACTGTATAAAGAAATATGTTTGATAGTTTTTCACCACCTGATTAAAAATTATATAAAACTGCTATATAAAGAATTTCAGCTTGATTGAATCGCTGAAAATACCGGAATTATTTTTTTAACACTGAAATTCTCACGCAATTTAATATAAATATAATATATTATGTTAATTAATCTATTTAAAATTTCGAGATAGTCGAGTGGAGACACTCCAGTTAATTTAGTATTGACATCAATATTAAATATTATTAATTGAATGTCCATATTACCAAATTTTAAGGTTGTCAACTACTGATGGTAGATTAGATGCTAATGTTAAAAAAAAAATATAAAATATAAAAGAAATATAGAAAATTGCGTTGGTTTGCAGATAAATTCTTCTTCAATATTAACCAAGAATCATATCACCAAAAATCACACAAAAATTGATATCTAATAAAAAGAGAAGATATCAAATTTTTCCCATAAAGTTGTCCTTATAGTAGTGTCAACTACTGGTACATTCACCTTCTATATATATATATATATATAATGGGTTTGGGCACCAGTGTATGATAATTGGGGTATGTTGTGTGCCATAAAATGAAACAAGAGACATTTTCCAACACTAATGGCCGACTAACCATCAAAATTATTGATGACCTTTAAAAATAAGAAAATAAAAACTGAAAACTGGTAAATTTCTAAGTAGTTGTTATCAAATCAATATTCAAAAGATGTATTAGATTTTTATCAGATCACATTACTTGTATATTTGCTTTTCATTTGATTTATTTAAAATCTGCATATTCTTTTAATTATGCCCCAATATTTTATTTGTCCCTTATTTTGAGAAAAAAAAAATTTATTCTCTTTGTGTCATTTATTGGATTGCAATAACTGAATAATTCTTGTGTATGATAGTTTCATTGATTTCTTAAAAAAAACATTTCACATCATTCTTCTCCTTGCCTGACGACATGTTTCGCTAATAAATTGTAAAACTTTGGATTCTGGATATTTTTCTAATCATTGGAGATGCATTGTCAAAGACTGGAACTTCAAGTGTCAATCACTGGGAAAAAACTGTCAATAACCGGATAATTGCTCTACTTTATTTTTTGTTTTTGTGGTCTAATAAAAGCCTTATAAATATAAAATATTAGGTTATGTATGCATTTGAGAATTATTAAATAATTTTGATTTATTTAATATTTTATTAACATAATTTTATTTAAAAATGAGATATTTCCCCATTACTACTTTTCACTATTATCAATAACTAAATTTCAAATTTAGAAAGACATTATATATATTTATATATGAGGGTGGGGTGATAAGTTTCCGGCCTGACCAGGAAAATCGATCTTTTTAAATTTTTTTTTTTTTGCTTTATTTTTCAACATTCAAGATAGCTGAGACGTGTACGATGTCAGCTGAACGTGTGCGAAATATTTTGCACAAGCCTTTGAACATGGAAAGCTGTGTGCAAGGTGGGTGCCGCGTTTGCTAACGTTAGACCAAAAGCTGCTTCGAAAAGCCGATAATTTGGCGCTATAGGCGTAATCCAAACGAATTTTTGCGTTGATTCATAACTGTTGATGAGACGGAAATTAAATTCAATTTAATTAATTAATTAAATAACTAAATTAGAACACCGTTATGAGAAATGTATCAGTGTTGATGGAGATTATGTTGAAAAATAAAGCAAAAGAAAAATTTAAAAACATCGTTTTTCTTGGTCAGGCCGGAAACTTTTCACCCCACCCTCCTATATAAATAAATAAATAAATATATATATATATAAACCATTTGTGTTTGTGTTTGTGTGTTATTAACGAGAAATCGAGAGAGAGAGAGAGAGTGAGTGATAGGGATGTTGTTTGGTTTGTAGTGTGGTGATGTTGTAAGGGAGAAGAAGGAGTGGTTGGCTTACTATTTTCTTCTTCTTCTTCTTCTTAAACCCTTTCAAAGTTTTATTGACCTGCGGGTGTGTTGAAGTTAACTTAAGATACAAATAGTCCAGCCAAAACCAACCAACCAACCAACCAAACGATCCTTTCTAAAACCTCACCTCTATCTATCCCTTTCACTCTTTATCCCTTCTTCCCCTATTGGTTATTTATCTCTCTCTCTCTCTCTCCCTCTTAAACTTTTTTTGAAATTCTTTAATATTCTTAAGTTAGTATCACAATTTATTATTATTATGAATATGAATTATTTATAAATAATTAATATTATTAGTTAATATTGATAAATAAATAATATTAATTATATTAATTTAATATTTCTAAGTTTGTATCACAACAATGAGACGGAATTGTTGTGTGTTAAGGTTAGGTAAATTAGATTTTATAAATTGGAAAACCATTAGATATTTAGTTATTAAGAATAATAATTGACTATAAAAACCAATTTGTTTTTAGGTAAGAATATATTATTGTATTTATTGTAATTTATTTAAAATTTTTTCTAATGAAATAAAATGTTTTTAGCAAACAAATCTGTCTATAGCCCATTTGATTAAACCTACCATTTTATATATATAAATTCAAAAGTTATAATAAATTAATATGAATCTTTAAAAAAAAAATCTTAAGTGTAAATATGATCTGTCAATGGGATCTCCAATTGATAAAGAAAACAAAACTATAATAAATCATTTTTATATTTTGATTAAAAATCAATATAAACTTTTAAAATTCAATATAAATATTTTATAAAAGCATGTGAGTATTATCTGAAATAATAAAAATAATATTTATTATTTATTAAATTTATCTTATGATAATTAATACAATTATATTTAATTTTATTATGTATATATGTGACAAATAGCACAATGAATCAGAATTCAGATTGTGTTCTTTTCTAAATCGGAAATGCTGGATTCCTTTTGGCTAAGGCGAGTCACCATTGCTCACCCCGCTGCATAATTCTAAACAGAGAAACCAGATTCCTAGCGGAAGATCGCTTGGACCATCAGCAAACAATAGATATTTGCCCAAGCGCCAATCAAAGTTTTGTTGAACGCCCTCATAAGAACAATGTTGTTGAATTTGCTTTAAATAAATTGTTTATAATAAAATATACAAGCTTTTATTTCAAAAAGTCCTGCTGCTAAAGAAAATAACCCCTAAGACACTGCCATCGATCCCCTCTACCGCCTATATATATGTTGATTTAGATTTCCGTGAATGTTATTATTATTATTATTATTATTATTAGATTTAACAGGGATATAATCACGTATTTTTGTGAGATTGTTTTCGGCACCCATTTTGGCGCCATTTTCAAGAGATGGGGGGCCTCGGGCTGTTGTCCAGTGCGGAGGTGTGTCAGTCTCAGGATTGCCCAGGATTCTTCGGAGCTCTACAGCAAAGCAGTGAGTACAAAACCATCAAACCTATCAACCCAAAATCCCGATATTAACCCTTGGTCACACAGACTAAGACCCAGAATTTCAAAAATAATCCCACCTAAATAATCTCTTGAAAATGGCACAAAAATAGGTGCCGAAACGTCGAGAAAACAATCTCACAAAAATACGTGATTATATCCCTGATAAATCTGATAATATATATATATACTAATTATATTAATAAATATTGCAGATATTTAAATTTTAGTTTATAAAGAATTTGATGAAATTCAAATTTTATTCATTAAGTTAATAATCTTTTAATAAATAAAATAATTATTTTTCTTTTTTAATTATGATCCATTTAAACTTTCATAATTTAATCAAAATAAAATTTTATTAATTAGAATCTACTAGCTGCAAGTACTTAAATAAGATTTTCTGTAGAAGCGTACAAAATTATTTGTAATAAAAGGGTGCTATGTGTGACAAGTGTTTGTCCAAAATCACCAGCAAGCACAATTGTTGCCATAGTTAAATCATATTTAAATTAAAAAAATAAATGTTTGAATTTATTTCATTTTCTATGGTTTATTCGTAGGCTCAGTAAATTACAAAAGTTAAGTATTTGTTTTATTAATCAAATAAAATAAAATAAATGACAATCTATTTATATTATAAATTATAATCTACTAGTGTATACTTTCAATCAAATAATACATACATCCCGAAGACAGTCTGAGCTGCTAGCATTTCATATTAAAATGTATTGATCTTTATACTAATTACTGTATTTCTATATTATATAGGGATAGGGTAATCTATTTTTTTTAATATATTCATATTTAATAAATAAACAAATGAGAGAGAAATGGTAAGAAAACACCCAACACACACACACACACACTCAAATTTTAGTAGATTGTTATTCAGGGATTGATGTTAATAAATATAGAACATTTTTGAAGAATAAATACATTACTTAAATTTCAATAGCAACAGACTGCATGCATATGGACCCCATGATCAAATGGAATGGTGGAGAGATTCAATCAAACTTTAGTGAATACTATTCGATGTTTAGTCAATACACCAAAGAGAAGCGTAGAAGGAGGCAAACAATAGCAGCAGAAACATAAAACTTTGCATTCAGTTACTAGTTACTAAGTCCGACATATTATATTTATTATTTGGACAAGACGAAAATACTAGTATATGTCCTATTGAGACTTGTGAACCTGATTTACTAGAAGATAGAAAGATAAGTCATGTAAGAACATTGAAATACTTCAAGAAAAGCAAACAGATAAAATAGATATGGAAGGAAACTAAGGGTGAGAGACAAAGTTTTTTTAGATTTCAACAAAAATGGATAAAATTAAGAGTGGTCCATTCAAGATAATACAGAAAGTATCCCTACACACATATGTATTTAAAAAAAAACCTCTGACTTTGTACGTCCTACACAAGAACAGCGCCTATCAAGCGGGTTATATCAATAATGATGTCCTATGATCAGTAGAACGGGTCCTCTCACCTTTACCTTGATTTTCTAGATCGGAGGCGCTATCAAGTAGCTTTTCCCCAAGGTTGTTCCCGGAGGCTGGGTTGACTCCGTCCCATAGACCCCAGCTAGGGAAATTCCGTTGCCAGGCCCGGGACTTGATCCCGGGACCATGGGAATGTGAGGCAGGTTCGCTACCCACACATCCAATGGCGCCTCTACATATGTATATATTAGATACAATAAGAAAAGAGGATTATCAAATATTTTTCATAAAAAGAAGTTACTTATTGCCATGTAATGTACAATTTATAAATTATAATATTCATATATTTTTATTAAATAAAGTTTATGAGAGATTGTATTTATTGTTAATTATATAGGAGATATATGTTAAACATTACTACTCGTATATTTTTGTTAATAAAAACATAATTCAAAGGGGGGTATGTAAATGTAATATTTAAATATTTACATTTAGTATATGAACTTGAACACAGAGGCCAGAGATAATAGGTCTATTATATATATATATATGTATTGTATTATTGAATTGACATATTCATTTGAATTTTTTTTTTTTAATAAATTCCAAAATTAACTTTCTATTTGTACTTTAAAGATACTCGTATAACTCTATTCATTTATTTAAATTTTCTAGTTAAAATATTATATATAATTTTTTCAATTTAGAAATATTATTTATTCTTATTCTCTCATTTATGTAAAATTAAAACTTAATATTAAATCAATAGATTTTTGTTATTTGAAAATTAATGGTTAAGGGAGAGAGAGAGAGAGAGAAATCATAACAAGTATCATTTTCTAACTGACATTTGACAGTCCAATTTATTGATATTCTTCAATCATGATATTCTTATATACGAGTATTTCTATTTGAACGTATATGGCTATAAAATTAATTTTTAAAAACTTTTAATATATAATATTCCATGTTGTTCATTGAGAGCCTCTTGTGACGCATGTCATTGAAGAAATCATTTCCGACAATGAATATAAAATTAATAATTCTAATAATTCTCATACAAAGAATGATTATAATATTTAAATTTCTAATATTCAAATGTCATTTCAATTAAATAATTTATTCTTAATTATTAATTAATTGATTTAATAATAAAATATTTTGATGATATTTTTCTTAAATTGAAATATTTAATTATAATATTAAAATATGAATGTGTGGTTGCTGTGGAAAATAACATTTGAATTCCAAAGAACCACAGAGATAGATAGATAGAATATTAAAATATAAGTATCAGGATTTGATTATTATTATTTCTCATGAACTCAACCATAAGTTTTTTTTTCTTTCCAATCTTAGGAGAATATCAATGCGGATTCAGGACAAAACGGACATCATTAGAGACAATCTAATCTCGCTAAGAACATTCAATATTTCTGTACATTAATTATCATGGCACACAATCAGTTTAAATTAAATCATATTTAAATTAAAAAAATAAATGTTTGAATTTATGGTATGGTATAAATTAAAAAAGTTAGTTTTAGTTATATAAATCAAAGGTTAACATATGATTTTTTTTTTAATTCTGAGCAATGTGCAGACAAAAACCTTTTTACTATCTCGCTAGAGATAGTATTGCGATCACGAAAATTTTCGATGTCAAGATTTTGATGTGTTTATACGTTTTGAAGGTTCCTGAATCATTTTCACTAAGGTTGAGAAAAATGTCTATCTGTGTGTGTATGTAGACAAGATTAACGATAATAGAATAATGAAATTTGGTATACGGGAATTATTCAAAATTCGTAGTTTTCTATCAACTTTTGATAAAGAGGGTCATTACCTACAACGTTTTGATTTTTTTTTCCTCTAAACTGACCGTAAAAATAAAGATATATGTTTGATAGTTTTTCACCTGATTAAAAATTATATAAAACTGCTATATAGAGAATTTCAGCTGGATTGAATCGCTGAAAGTGCCGGAATTAATTTTTTAACACTGCAAATCATGCGCCAACAAGTAACGTGGTGTCATCAACAAAGAGCCAAACATGCGCTGATTTAATAAATATTATTTATTAATTACCGACCGACGATAGTAAGGGAGGTATTGTTTTCACACCAAATTTCACATGTGGAGATTTTTACATATCTCCACGAATCATGCATTTTCTAAACAGAAAAAAGTATTTTTAGCATGATGTCTGTCCGTCTGTCCGTCCGTATAGATGTGTACAGCCTGAACGGCTCAACCGATTTTGATAAAATTTGGTATATTTACTTAATGCATATATTTACATATATTTATTTACTTAATGCATATATTTACTTAATGTCTGTCCGTCCGTATAGATGTGTACAGCCTGAACGGCTCAACCGATTTTGATGAAATTTGGTATATTTACTTAATGCATCAGTGGGATGAATTGATCAACTTTTGGTGCAAATCCGTGAACCGGAAGTGGTAGTATTAGCGATCGACGATAGGAAAGGAAGGGTTATTTTCACACCAAATTTCACATGAGGAGATTTTTTTATATATCACCACGAATCATGCACTTTGTATTGGTTTTATTCTCGGGAAAATCATATTTATTAGTTTTTTCTTGATTTAAAATTATATGACGTCATCCAGCCATTCATGACGTCACAGCCTGGTCTTACATATAAATATATACATATATTATAAATAAAATAAAATTAAAAATATTTATGTTATATGCCTATATGTTTTTTATTACATTAATAGATATATTAAAATTATTTGAAATTGTTTCTGTAGCTGGAAATTAATTTACTTCAAACCGACGGTCGGTTCGGACCTGGCCACAGGTCAACTTATTTTAATTTATAATTTAATTAATTAAATTTAATTTCAACATAATATATTATGTTATTTAATCTAATTAAAATTGCGAGATAGTCGAGTGGAGACACTCCAGATTTTTTTTATATAAATATAGATAAAGATAATTCTTGTTATTGTTTAATAATTTGGTTAAAAGAAGAGAAAATATTAATAATTATTAATAAAATACACTAAGTAAATTAGTAAGTAAATTAAATAAAATCATATTATATTTATTTACACAATATAATTTTATAAAATAAGATTTAGTTAGTAGTTAATATGGCATACTCGTATGTTAGATAGCCATAGGCACATACAATTTCCATTGTGAAAATAGGCTTAAAATAAGTTGACCTGTGGCCAGGCACAGAACCGACCGACAATTTGAAATAAATTAATTTCCAGCTACAGAAACAATTTCAAATAATTTAAATGTATCTACTAATGCAATTAAAAACAGATATGAATATAACATAAATATTTTTAATTTTATTTTATTTATAATATATAAGTAGGAGCTGGCTGTGACGTCATGAAGGGCTGGGTGACGCCATATAATTTTAAATTAAGAAAAAATTAATGAAGATGATGAGGATAAAACCAATACAAGTGCATGATTCGTGGAGATATGTAAAAAATCTCTTCGTGTAAAATTTGGCGTGAAAACAATACCTCCCTTACTAAAAATAGAGGTAGGTAGAATACCTACACTAAATACGAATGAAAATAATATGTAGTGTAGTGTGTAAAGGAGTAGAATATTATATTATCATTAGTTGGCCTATTTATTTTATTGTTAGATAATTTTCCAAAGGTCCCATCGTTAAGATATATATTTAAAGCTTTTTCTTCTATTCATTTTGTTAGTTTTCATAAAATAGAATAAAAACAGAGAAAGATAGAGAAAGCGCCAGATTAATAAACCAGCTCTCTCTCTCTCTCTCTTTCTCTCTCATGCTTCTTATCTGTTTTGTTTGTTATCAAATGGAGCCAATCAAGAATGTACATATCTAAAAGACTCTTTCTCTCTCCTTCTCACATTATAATATATACATATTTATATTCAAAGAATTAAATGCCCATACTCACTGTTTGTTTGTTTTTTGTTTGTTTTTTTTTTTGCTTCTATTAATATTCCTCAAAGGATTGACTTACATGGGAGTTAAAAGGGATGATGACTTCAAAATAACATTAACATTAATAATAATAATAATAATAATAATAAAATTGAAGATGTTTTCTTTTCCTTCCCTATTTAGATACACCTTCTCACTTTTGCTTTCTTTATCTTATTTCTTTTTTTATGTTGTCTGTAAATAAATTAGCAGCATATATATATATTTATATATATATATATATGTTAAAAGGGAAATATATATATAAAAATATATATATATATAAAGAGAGAGAGAGAGAGAGAGAGTAAAAGGGAAAGGAGAAAAAAAAATCTGGAGTGTCTCCACTCGACTATCTCGCAATTTGAATTGGATTAAATAACATAATATATTATATTTAAATTAAATTTATTTAATTAATTATAAATTATAAATTAAAATTAATAAATAATATTTATTAAATCAGCGCATGTTTGGCTCTTTGTTAATGGCACGACGTCAAGTGTTGGCGCGTGAGATTTGCAGTGTTAAAAAATTAATTCTGGTACTTTCAGCCATTCAATCAAGCTGAAATTTTATATATAGCAGTTTTATACAATTATTAATTTTGTGAAAAATTATCAAATATATATCTTTATTTTTACGGTCAGTTTAGAGGAAAAAAAATCAAAACGTTATAGGTAATGACCCTCTTCCGGTTGCGCTACATTTCTCAAAAGTTGATAGAAAACTACGAATTTTGAATAATGCCCATGTAACAAATTTCATGATTCTAGCTCAAACCGTTTTTGCGTAATCTTGTCTACATACATACACACATCTCTGGCGAGATAGTAAAAATTTGTGATCAAGAAAGTTAGAGAAAAAATTATTATAAAAATATAAATACTAATGAATTATTACGGATTATGATATATTATATCTTATAAAATTCTCATGTCACGGTTTTAGAATAGGTATAGTGACAGAAAAATGTCTAACGCCTTGGGGACGTTGTTGTCGAGATTTTGGACTTTTTGTATTCCGAAACTTCCAAGAATCCTAAGTGCTAACGCTGACACTGACTAAAATTAGAAATTGCTAAATAATATAAAATTTAAACATTTAAAATAACATTAAAATAAATGAACTCTATTTTATAGTTAATTTATAAGTTATAACTCCCAATGCTACCAATTAAATTAAAGTTGCTCGAGAGGGGATAGAGAGACATTCTTCTGGATGGAAAGAAAAGTGAAGATTATTCTTCGGAATGGAGAGAACAGAGAGACATCTTCTCTAAGTGATACTACAGTGCCAGGATCCTACATCGAGGCCATACTAAGAAGTTACTGTCAAGCCAAAATGTATCATTGAATGCCTGGAAGGAACTCACAGAACACCGCCCGGAGATCAACACTTCACACTCTAAACTATGAACTCTTACAATGAACAGATAAAATTAGAAATTGCCAAATAATATAAAATTTGATAATAAATAACATTAAAATAAATGAACTCTATTTTATAGTTAATTTCTAAGTTATAATTTCCTATGCTACCAATTAAATTAAAGATTCTTTTGATTCATTTTAAAACCATTTATATAATAACCCAACCCATACTACCAATATACGGATGCTCTGTGATATACTATTATATTTGTAGATATATTATTTATATGTATGTGAATATTATATAAATAGTATATAAGTTTTATTGTTTGATTTTAAAATAAAATGAGTGAGTATGAGAGAAGGAGAATAAATAAGAGTGGAAAACGTTATTTGGTTTATTGTAAAGAAGAGAGAAGATAGTGAGTGGAATGAAGTGGGAATATAATATAATAAATAGCCTCAAAAGAAAAAGGAGAAAAAAAATCTTTCAAAAGAAGGAAGAAAATGAAGGGTTCTTTTTTTCTCTACTTTTCATTTACAATCGCTCTCTCTCTCTCTCTCTCTATCAACGTTTATAAATATATATAATATTATATAATAAAAAAACATACTGTCTATCCTAAGGCTAATATTTTGTTGAACGACCAACTATAGATAATAATAAATAATAAAACTTCTTTGATGTTTTAATATCGAAATACTCTTCCTTTCTATATACTTGTATATATATAGAAAGTTTTAAACTCCTTTACCATAGCTCATATGGTATTTTAAGAATTTACTTTAAGAAAAAGAAAAAGATTTTTATTAAATAATTTAATCATCATACTTAAATAAAATAAAATAAGAAAAAAAAATACTGAGCGATAACATTCTATATATACCTACTCTTATAACATTCGTTAAAATCTTTTTTTTTTATATTATTATTATTATTATAGAACTGTTATTCTACAAAATAATATAGAATAAATACATATTAGTATATAATATGATTTACAAAATAGTAAATGCTAAATGGTAAGTTATATGTATATATTATAAATAATATAGAAAATGGATACTAATAAATGTCGAATATTGATTGATAAACGTTTAATTAATTAATTATATAATATATAATTAATATTATTAGATAGATCAGATGGATGTGGATCAGGTCAGAGAATGTTAGAGGAATGTGTTTGTTGCGGAAAATAATTTTCTTCTGTCACAGATAAGTTTCTTCTGAGAAAACGTGACAAAAATTAATAAAAGCAAAAATCAAAAAAAACCAAAAAACAAATAAATCGATTAATTTAAATTAATAGAATATATTTTAAGTTAATTTATAATTTTTTATTATAACGTTAAAAAAGTTAATTTTACTTTTATAAAATTTTGCAATTATTAGATTCGAAACTACCTAAAGTAGTATCTAAAATAAGTTTCAATTTTTTTGTGTTTATATACTCATATATATATATATATATATATAGATAAATAGATAATAGATAGATAAATAGAATTATTAATAAAATATCATAGTAATGTTCCATTAATTGAAATGGTGTGGTATATTTTTGTTTTTTCTTCTTTAAATTAGTCTTTAAACACCGGATATTAATTTTACAGTAATATTTTACTTTCCATTTCAATTTTCATATTGATTTGAATGAATAAACGAATGAAAGAGAAACTCATACAGACAGAAAGAAAGAGTAGGGATTTTAAAAGTGTAGAACATTAAATAAAATCGAAAAGTTTGCTAAAGTTTGAATCAAATATATATATATATATATATATATAATTAGGTTTGCATATATAACATGAATATTATTATTATTAATATTATTATGATTATTAATAAATGGATTTAAAAACAGAAGACTAACTCTTTTGCATTTAATATTAAAGAGGGAGAGAGAGAGGGAATGAATTAAATCAACATCAAAATACTTATTTTTGTATCTAATGGAAAGAAATACATATGTACGTATAGTACATATATTTTTAGTAGTGGATTATAAGAAAGTTTTCAAACCCTCTGGTAGTATTTTTTTTTATTGAATTTCTCTCTTTCTCTCTCTCTCTCTCTCTCTCTCCTTCTATGAATATATATAAATAAATAATTAAATTAGTAATATATATATATAAAATAACAAAGTTTTGTTTTGTTTTTTATTCAAATTTTAACTAAAGTTTATAATTGTGATGAATATTTTTGATTTTGTAAATTACCATGATAATAGAAAAATTGAAATTGTTAAAATTTTAATCTTTTGATAATATGTCAAAAAATTAAAATTAATATTTTGTAAACCTTTTGTTGTATCTCTAGATAGGTACGTCATAAAACATCTTTGCTTATTTTTATAAAAATTAAAAAATAAAAAAAAAAAAACCTGAAAGAAGAGTGAAAACTACGATATAATATATACAACGAACAGTTTCCAATAAATACAATTATAAAATAGATTTTTTGAATATTTGTTTGTAGATTGTCTTGAAAAATGAATAGAAAAACATTTGATTGCCATTTGATAACAAATAATGCTTGTTTGTAAAGAAGTGATTTGTTATTTCCTCTTGCTAGAGTTTATCCTTAGGAATTATTGGATAGGGAATCCGTAAGGAACACAGCAGAGGATGCGGAGAACACAACTTTTTGCATAACTATCTACTACTTATACTTATTAGCACGGAATCTCTTAATAGGTCAATTTCCTATATAAACGAGGGTGGGGTGAAAAGTTTGTGGCCTGACCAAGAAAAACGATGTTTTTAAATTTTTTTTTTTTTGCTTTATTTTTCAACATAATCTCCATCAACACTGATATATTTCTCATAACGGTGTTCTAATTTAGTTAATTAATTAAATTGATTGATTTAATTTAATTTAATTTAAGTCTCATCAACATAAACAGTTGTGAATCGATGCAAAAATTCGTTTGGATTACGCCTACAGCGCCAAGCCAAATTGTCAGTAGAAATGTTTTTTCGAAGCAGTTTTAGGTCTAACGTTAGCAAACGCGGCACCCAAGTTGCACACAGCTTTCCAAAGGTTTGTGCAAAATATTTCGCCCACGTTCAGCTGACATCGTACAGTTCTCAGCTATCTTGAATGTTGAAAAAAAAAATTTATAAACATCGTTTTTCTTGGTCAGGCCGGAAACTTTTCACACCACCCTCGTATATTAATATATATAACTTTATAATGTCACGATGTAATCTCCGAAACCCACTGAACAGATTTCAATAAAATTTTGTATTGATTTAGTTTTTGATATTTAACTTGATAGACATGATAATGTTTATCTGGATTAAATGGCCACCAATTTCTTTCAATATGCGAATTTAATGTATTTTTGTAGCGAAATGATTGTTAAATTCACTTACAAATTCGATAAGTGAATCAAGAAGTAAAATGAATAGAAAAAACAAATAAATAATAATTTTATATTATCTAAATGAACAATTATTATAATACAACAACTTGCATCTAATAATCTAATATCCATTAAACCCATACATAAAAACAATTTTTATTATGTAAAATTGATGATATCTCGTCTATGTATTTAGTAATTTTTGGTTTATTTTTTTATTTAGTTTTTATTTATTTAGTAATTGTGTATGATTCAAATTTGTCTTGTGGGAATCAATTGTCAGTAACTTTCGAAATTCGGAATGGATTAAAACAAGGAGACGCCAATTCTATTTAATTTAGTTCTGGAATATGTAATTAGACAAATTGGGGAGAAGTCAAACGGAATCGAGTTAAACAAAAAAATTCAAGTATTAGGTTACGCAGACGACTTAAATATAATAGGAGATTCGGCAATTGCAATTAAAAAAAGCGTAGAAAAATTAATCGAAGCAGGAAAAGAGGCCGGGGCTGTAGATTAATAATACTAAGACAAAGTATTTAGTAACAGAGAGGAATAGTATTAACACACACAATCTTAACATACAAGATATAGAATTTGAAAATGTAGAAAAATTCAAATTCTTAGGTTCTGTGATAACGAAAGATAATAATATTCGAGATGAGTTTAAAGCGAGGTTACAATCGGGAAACGCCTGTTATCATGCAATGAAGGGGCTTATCGCGTCAATATTATTATCAAAGGGGATAAAAGTTAAAATATATAAAACAATTATTTTACCGGTTGTATTATATGGATGTGAGGCATGGTCTATGACCTTAGGTGACGAGAGTAGATTTAGATACGGAGAGGGGAGGGATTGGAGGGTTGTGGCTCAGAGTAGGGATAGTTGAAGAAGTGTGATAGTTGCGGCCAAGAACTTTCGAGATCCGTAGAGCTACAGAGAAAGAATATAAATAGAATAGTATTTAGTAATTATGTGTAAAACACAATAAAATGTTAAATTTTATTAAAAATTTAAATTATATATTTATAAAAGAAAGCTTATTAGGTATATGAAAAATGTGAAATATTATAAAACTAGAAATAATAATAATAATAATAATAATAATAATTTCTTAAAGGGTTATTTCTTTCTCTCTTTCTCATTCACATTCTTTAAGAGATTCATCTATTCTCTCACTTATTCTATCTTTTCTTTTTTTTTCTTTTAAAAAAATTTCTTAGGAGAAAGAAAGAAAAAAAAGGATTTGACTTGAGTATAAAAGAGATAGAAAGAGAGTGGCTACTAGTTTTGATGAGACCCTTAACTGGTTGGTCTCCTTCCACCCTTCTACCTCCCCCCCGCTCCTATCTTATCCTTACTTCTTTGCCCATACTTAAAATTAAAAGATAACCTTTCACCCACATGAAGCATTACTATCACTAACACCATCAAATGATAACCTCTAAAATCTTATCTAAAATTTTAATAATAAAAAAGAAAAAAGAAAAAATTATTATCTTTATTAACAATTTTACTAGTTGCTCAGAGCGTCTTTAATTTAATCAGGAAATTAATTATATACTTATTGTATTGTAGATGTTTATAATAGAGTATAATATTTCTTAATCATTTCATTTTACTATTTTATTTTCGTTGCTTAATTTCTTTTGAATATTTTTAATTATAATGAAATTTAAGAAAATCTAAAGTTAGTGACTTGAGACATTTTTATAAAAAAATTAAAATCTACGTTTTTAACTTTGTTAGGATAAAATTATAGATAAAGTTAATACAAAAATATATATATATACATTCATTAATATTATTCATTTAAATTAATTGATTTATTTGTTTTTTCTATGGGGTTTTCCGTTTTATTAATTTTTCTAGACTCTCTATAATGAAAAGAACTTAAAATTTCTAAATTTGACAAAATCACTTTCCGTTTTTAAAAATTTAAAATAGAGAGATTATTATTAATATTAAATATATATTTTTCTATATATTCTTAAATAATACCTATATTTTATAAAGGTAAAACGGGAAGCTTCAGGGATTTAGTTGAAACTTTGCTAATAATCTGTTTTTTCAGTTTTGTTTGAATTTATATGATAATTAAAAAATTAATTAATTAAATAATCTTCCTTTATCTAAACCGAACCGAAAACCGAAAATTAGTGAATTAGTCAATTACTTAATGGCTGCATATGTTATTTTGATGTTCATAACTTTCTCGCCAGAAATAGTATTGTGATCACGAAAATTTTCGATGTCGAGATTTTGATGTTTTTATACGTTTTGAAGGTTCCTGAATCATTTTTAGTAAGGTTGAGAAAAATGTCTGTCAGTTTGTGTGTATATGTGCGTAAGTATGTAGACGAGAATACGCAAAAACGGTTTGAGCTAGAATAATGAAATTTGGTAGTATCTGGAATTATTCAAATTATTCAACTTTTAAGGGACACGGCACCTTAAGAAGAAAAAGTACTAATATACAATAAGAAAGATAAAATTAAAATAATATATTAAAATATATAATATATAACAAATAAATTAAATTATATATTATTATATATCAAAAGTGATCAACAACAAAAAACAATAATAAATATATATATATATATAAAGATGATATCATTTATATCCCTCTGGGAATTATTATTATTATTATTATTTAATACACACAATTTATATACAGAATATAAATACCTATATTTAGTATAAATTGAATATTATATATAAAATATATATATTTAAAATTTATTTATGTACATTAATTAATTAAATGAATGATACGATTATTTGTCATTACAAATTGAATTAAAAATATAGAATAATAACCAAATTAACCCCCTCCCTCTCTCTCTCTCTTTATCCTATCATTATATAATAATAACTTGTTTCTGTTGTTGTTCAAAAAAAAAAAATAAATAAATATCATACAATAGAAATTCCATTATTAATACATTTATTATTTTATATTAATTAATGTATTATAGTTTTATGTAGTGTAGTAGTGATAAAAAAAATAATTAAGAAGACATGTCTCTTGTATATATTATAGGGGAGACTCGGAGTCGCGAAAATTTTCGAAGTCGAGATTTTGATGTTTTTATACGTTTTGAAGGTCCCCGAGTCATTTTCACTAAGGTTGAGAAAAATGTCTATCTGTGTGTGTATGTAGACAAGATTAACGATAATAGAATAATGAAATTTGGTATACGGGAATTATTCAAAATTCGTAGTTTTCTATCAACTTTTGATAAAGAGGGTCATTACCTACAACGTTTTGATTTGATGTTATGAAAGTTATGATTTACATTCTATGGACCAATGTCCAGGTAAAAGCATATTATATCCTATAAATATATATATATATATAAAATAAATTATTTTCTTTAAATAGAAAGTTTTAGGGCATTAGATTAAAAGAATTGGTATTAGATCTATCATAAGAATTGTGATATAATAATATATAAATAAAGTATAATTACAGAGAGAGAATTGTTAATATATATACACGAGGTGTGTTCTAAAAGTAAGGTGACTTTTCAAATTTCGTGGGCAACGTACTTTCGATTATTGATTATTGTGTTTTGTTTTGTTATGTTGGTACACTCTTCTTGAACATCTGTACCAAGTTTCAAGTGTATAGTATTTTTTGTTTGGTTGTAAGAGGCGTAAAGGTTATAAGTGTTTTGAGTGCTCGGCGATTTTTTGCTATCGAAAAATATGAATCAAAGGATTTGCATCAAATTTTGTGTAAAAAATAAAAAGAGCTTCGAAACACTTAAAATGTTGTATGTACGAGTATATTAGATAAAATTGTTTTAAAAATTGTAAAATTGTAAAAATCTTGTAATATTGTAAATATTTGTAATTAAATTATATTAAAAATGTAAATAAATAAATCATAAAAGTCAGAGGGAAAATATTCGAGCCTTTTTTAGCTGATAATAACGTTTCTCTTTTTTATATAAAATAATTCCCACTCATTTTAGTTCTTCATATGCAAACTTTTCAATTCGATGTCCTCTCCATCTATCCATGATCGATTCTCTTGGAGCATACATTAAGATTTATGCAGAAATGTTAAAAAAATAACATTTATTATTTTTATATTCTAAAAAAATATAAAAAAAAATTATTCGTTTTGTGAATACTAATATCTCACTTTTTTATTTCCTTCTTATGCTATTTATTTTTTTTTCGTTCTTTCTTCTTTATCGTTGTCTTTATTTTCATTTTTATTGAACTAATATTTTTTATCTGTATCTTTTTGACGTCCTTTATAGCAGGTAGTTTCTTTACGATTTATTTTTTTATTTTATTTTATATAGCCCCTTTTTTAGAAATGTTGGATTGTGTAGTATATGGTGTGTTGGGGGGTGGGGGGGAGGGTGTGAGTATAGTATGAATTGTGAGTGGTTGAATGAGTGGAAAAGAGAGAAGCACCATCAGTCAACCAACCAACCAACTAACCAATTCAGTGTAAGTAGTATATATCTCTTTTACTTTTATTTTTAATTTTTTTTTACTACACTGTACTTACATACATACTAAATACAGCAAAGATTTTTATTTTCATTTTTTGTTTTGAACTCTTATATATATATAACGTATATAGTCGTATATTGGAGGGTTAGTATGGGTAGGGCTTATTAAAGAAATTGGTATAAAATTAATAAAAATTTTATTATTAGAAAAATTTGACTTGATTTTTCATATAAATAAATAAAAATAAATGCGCCCAATGTTTTTCGTTGAATATGAAGCAATTCATGCGTAAATTTTGTCAGGCTTATAGAAAAATTGTTTTATTCTTTTTAGTTCATTGGAAAAACGTTATTTTATACAATTTTTTAATATTTATATTTTAGATAATTGTCTTTTCATATGAACGAGGCCAATATTTGTTTAAGCGTTTCTTTATGACATTACCCTAGCGAAACTCATTCTTTTTACCGACCGACGATAGTAAGGGAGGTATTGTTTTCACACCAAATTTCACATGTGGAGATTTTTACATATCTCCACGAATCATGCATTTTCTAAACAGAAAAAAGTATTTTTAGCATGATGTCTGTCCGTCCGTCCGTCTGTCCTTATAGATGTGTACAGCCTGAACGGCTCAACCGATTTTGATGAAATTTGGTATATTTACTTAATCCATCAGTGGGATGAATTGATCAACTTTTGGTGCAAATCCGGAAACCGGAAGTGGTAGTATTAGCGATCGACGATAGGAAGGAAAGGGTTATTTTCAAACCAAATTTCACATGAGGAGATTTTTTTACATATTATCACGAATCATTCATTTTGTATTTGTTTTATCTTCGAGAAAAATCATCTTTATTAGTTTTTTCTTAATTTAAAATTATATGACGTCATCCAGTCATTCAATGACGTCACAGCCTGTTCTTCTTCTTCTATATATTATAAATAAAATAAAATTAAAAATATTTATGTTATATCCATATCTGTTTTTTATTACATTAATAGATATATTAAAATTATTTGAAATTGTTTCTGTAGCTGGAAATTAATTTATTTCAAACCGTCGGTCGGTTCGGACCTGGCCACAGGTCAACTTATTTGCTTATATATATTTCGTTTCACTTGGGAATTGATCTTAAAAAGAATATCAAGAAAGTAATCATCTAGTTATTTATATTTCATTTTTCACTCGTTACCCTCTAGTTTTTGGTCCTTACAATTCAGTACACTGACTTACTTTTTACTAAAGGTCAGTGTGATTTATATCCCTACATTTATATTCTCTTGTATTATTTTTTTTATTTTTTTTTTTTTTTTTGAATATTTGATATTTTAAATAGTAATAGTATTTAAGTCATATATGTACTTATTCCTTTTTTAGATTTTAATTTATAATAAATACATTTACATTAATTTTAGTTCTATCGAATACGTGGGGTTTCATTTTTATAGTCGACTAAAGTATAAAATTTTCCTTTATATATATATATATATATAAAAAAAGTGATAAAACGCCATAAAATCCACGAAATGGTATTAAGCGAAAAGTTGAGTCTACGACCAAATCACAAGGCACAGTGTTTTAAATTTTACATGATAAATAAAGAAAAGAACAAAAAAAAATTCAGTAAGAGGTGTGCTGAGTTTGTTTACAGAAGAGAATGAACAAAAACGCGTTGTTGATTCTGAGATTCTGAGGCTACTTTGGCTAATTTTCCCCGTAATCCGAGAGAGTTTTTTTTGTAACTATTGAAGAAACTTGGATCCATTATTATACGGTAGAGACAAAAGTGCAGTTGAAACAATCGAAAAATCGAAAAAAAAACAAAATAACGAACATATTTTTTCTAAGTACTAATTGAACAACCCTCGAATATACATATATGATCTTTCACGTATTATATATACGAGGTATTGTAAGGGGAGGGCCCACGTAAAATAAATATTGAATATAAAATTATCATGCTAACCAATTCAACCCATTTATGATCTATTCAAATAATAGTTAAAATAGATATAAAAACAAAAAAACAAAAACTCTTTTCTTATTTTATTATTCCTTGACTTTATTTTTTTTTTATTCTTGGGTTTTATTTTTCTTTCTCTCTTACAAGTCTTGTTAGTCTGTATTTTATTTTTTGTTTTTTAATACTTGATGATGTTGTTTTAAATTGATTAAAAAACAATGAAAATTAAACTAAAACATATTAGAATTATATAGAGTAATAAAAAAAAGTTAAATAGTAGGTAACTAGATCACTGTTCCAGTGATACATTTGAAAATATTTGAAAAAAAACAAAAATTAAATTAACTATAAAATAAAGTTCATTTATTTTAATGTTATCATCTATTAAAAGGTATTTTTATGCTTATATATTACAATATATATATATATATATAAATGCATAAAAATGTCCTTTATAGACAATAAATATGGAAAATAATAAAATTCATGCATAACTAACATTGACAACCTCAAGTACTCACCTTCCATAAATTATATTCGTAAAAATCTAATCGAACAAAAAGACCGAGAGAGAAATATATTCTAATGATGAAGAGAGAATATTTGTTGAATTGTTTTTTTTTTTTTTTTTTTTTTGAAAACTCATAAAGTACTTGACATCTGCTATCCAATATTGGCGCAAAGTGGACAAGAACAGATGTTCTCCCAGGTGGGGAGGGGTTGAATTAGTGGAAAGTGATCAGAGGCGTCTTGGAAGGGGATAAATAGTTTTCCATATGCAGGGAAGGACAATTTTTGTTTAGCCTTCGTCATATCTTGGAAGAGAGACGAATTTATTTAATTTTTAATATTCACAAATAAATTTACCTTATAATCAAACATCTCTGTATATAAAATTTCTATGATATCCATTATTATTATATTCAATTCTATTAGTATTAAATATTTAATTTTATTTTAATTTATCTCCGACTTTTCTTCTGAACGAATTCAATTTTACCCTTTCCCTCATCAACCTTTGTGGATTCATTAATCTATTTGTTATTCAAAATTAACCAGAGTGCTACCAAATTTATTAATTATTAATTTTCAAACTCATATTTTTTATAAACCATCCCATACTAAGCCTACAATATACGACAATATACAATATATAGTAGCTATATACGAGGTCTGTTCAAAAGAAAAGGTGAATTTTGAATTTTCTCGGGGTGTGTACATTCAATTATCGAAATTTTTTTTTGTTATGTTGGTACACATTTGTTTCTCATATGTTGATATTATCAGCCATTTTGGAAGTTTGTTTTTAACAACTGAAAAAGTTGTCACATTTTTTTTTTGCTTAATTTTTTAATTTTTTAATAAGGAATACTACAAGGAAGTTATGCAACGTTTGCGTGAAGCAATACACGCCGTAATTATGCCTCAACCACCGTATTCACCAGATTTGGTTGGCTACGACTTTTTCCTATTCCGAAAACTGAATAGACCAAGGAAAGGAAAGCGTTTTGCCACAATGGATGAGATTAAGTCGGAATCGAAGAACGAGCTGATGGCCATTTCAGAAGTGCTTCGACGATTGGAAGAAGCGCTGAAGGGAATTACTTTGAAGGGGACACACAAAATGGATATTGATGAATAAATAAATACTGTCTTTCAGTGCATTAATATGTACTTTTACATTATTTCAAATTGTTTCAGAACGTTTATTAGTTTTTGTTAATTTAAAATAAGAAATTTAAATGTCGTCAGCAACTTCGTCAGACAGTGCTTCCTTAAATACAAAATATTATAAATATAAATAAAATCAAATTACGATATATATATATATATATATATATATTATGTTATATCCACAGGCCCTATTTTTCTATCTTTCACTGCATTAATACCCAAGTTTAAGGACTGTATGTTTTATGGCTATTTTTTTTAATTTATGTTCTTTTAGATTATTTGAACAACTGCTCGGTGAACAAGGTAATCATCAATTATTTTAATTAGTTTTTTTTCTTAATTAAAATAATTTAATTAATAACAGGTGTTAAAATAAATGTCCTAATCAAAATATTACAATGAATCAAGATGGTAAACATTATATAAATTTTATTATCATTATTATTATTAATAATAATATTTATATAAATATCAATTATTTGATTTTTTATAAAATAATTTTCTTTGATATTCGTTTAATTTCCCTGAGATAAACAAAAAAAATATTAATTAAGTTAGCGATATAACAAATAATATAAATACAAAGTAGATCATTGTTATAATTGAAGAAACTTCAAAAATTATTATTTCGTTTAATATACGAATACCTATAATTGAATCCTATACAAAGAACGTAAATAGAATCACCCTCACCAATAAACAAATTTACAGCATCTGTTACAAAATCTGGAACGTTTTCATTATTGATTCCTGGTCGAGATGGTATACATAACACATAACATTCTCCTGTCTGCTGATGACTAGTTTTCGCCATCAAAATTGCTTCACTTGAATCGTCACCATCATCGTTATTTATTTGTAAACTTTTCAATGTCGCTTTTATAGGAATAATTGAATAAATTGTTTAATAATAATAATTATCCCTACATAACTCTTGTATGTAATCGTCGATCATGTTGAGAGATTTTTTTTTTAAATTTATGAAATTATCACTTTAAAGAATTTTTCACCTGTTAAAATAATATTTACATCCTATAATGCAATGTAACAGTTACTCATCAGGAGGAATTTAATATGAGTTATGTTCTCCTTTAAGTAACTACCTATTAGTTACCTATTCAATTAGTAACATGGAACAATCGAGAAATTTGTAGAAGTTTTAACTGACAAGAATGAAATTGATTGTGAAAAGAATATTAAAAAAATAGTAAAATAATAACTAACAAGTATAGGTAAATACCTACATAAGGATTTCACCAATCACCAGTCCAGGATTATATTAACAAAAAAAAATTATTGTGTTTATTGAAAGAAAAAACAAGAACTAAATTTATTTATAAACTGGTTACCCCCCTATATCCACAAAGTGATAAATTTGGTAGTCTCTTGTTGAAATTGACTGTATAAAATAGATTTTCATTTAAGTATATTATTTCAATTGGTAGATTAAAACCCTTTGTTATGTTATTTCCTTTTTTTTATGTAATATATTTTATTGTATATTTTTTAATGGAATATAATATTCCTTAATATTCCATTTTGTTATATTTCTCACATTATCGTGATCCCGGGTTTAAGTCCCGGGACTGGCAAACGAATTTCTCTACTGGGAGTCTTTTGGACGAGGTCAGCCCAGACTCCGGGATCAACATTGGGAAAGCTACATGATAGCGCTTCCGATCAAGAAAATCAAGGTTATTGATAATAGGTCTCGTCATAGGACACCTAATCGATACTTAACCGACTTGATAGGAGTTGTCCTAGCGTAGGACGTACAAAGTCAGAGGGTTTTATGTTTTTTTTACTATGGTTTATTTGTTTGTTCTATGGGTTTTCGTTTTTTCTAGTTTTTCTTGTCCTTTTTTTATCTTATATAAATGTGTATTCGTTTATAATATATGTGGTAATGATAGTGTTGTTGTTGTTGTTACATTTATATCAATTTGAAAAGGACGAAATGAGAATTCGTCTTGACAATCTCTTTGACTCACACCCTCATTTCTCTTTTCTCCCATTCCATATTCTCTGATAATATTGATAGGAAAGAATGTTTCCTTAGTGGCACATCTTCATGCACGTATTTTTTTCTCTTTCTCTCTCTCTCTATCACTTCCTCTCACTTCTTCTCTTTTTCTTTTTTTACTTTTAGATAGATGTATCTATGTAGATAGTGAAAGGATTCGTATGCCTAGAGGGGTTAGTCAAAAAAAAAATCCTTACAACAACTTATCAATATATACTCTCGACTATAGATATAATATATCTTATATAATAGGTTGGGGAAAAAGAAATCCATTATTTTTACGTGAACTTCAAGACTTTATTTAACATGTTTTGCATTGTCCGATTTAGGTCAAATATGCACCATTTTGTTCTATAATTTGTTGCCATTTTAATGGTAGCTTCATTATGCCTCTCTCATAAAAGTCTTGGTCCTTATTAGCGAAAAACTCCAGCAATTGATTTTCACACTCTTCCCTTGATGCCAATTTCTTATCACTAAAACACGCTTTGACCACGATCGCTTTCGCATAATGTTGTCGTATGTGACCCATTTCTCATCCCCAGTCACCATCCGTTTAAGAAATGGGTTGATTTCATTACGTTTGGCCAAGGCTTCGCAGATGGAAATTCGATCCATCATGTTTTTTGGTGTTAATTGGTGTGGCACCCAAACATCAAGCTTTTTTTTAAACCCAGCTTTGTGCAAATGGTTTAAAACTGTTTTGTGGTCGATCTTTAACTCCTGGGCGATGCTACGACTACTAACATGCCGGTCCACTTCGATGATTTCAGTGACTTTGTCGACATTTTCGACGACGGGCCTGCCTGTGCGAGGGGCATCCTTAACGTCAAAAATACCCGAACGGAATCGACGAAACCAAAAATTGCGCGTAATTAGCTGTTACAGTATCGGGACCATAAACACTATTCACATTTTCAGCCGCCTGACTTGCATTTTCGCCCTTATCAAAGAAAAACTGTAAAATGTACCGAATTTTCTCTTTGTTGACTTCCATCTTTAACGCCGTGTAACTCAGAACTGAATGGACAAAACAAAAAACTGCAAACGAATTCTTTTAGTGCGAACTGTTACCTTAACAACGAGCATAAATTTGAAATTGTTTGATCGATAATTTACGAGATATCGATCACTACAGCCATCTACCGAAAAAATAATGGATTTCTTTTTCCCCACAACCTAATATATATATATATAGTTCATGGAGCAATTTGTTCTTTTTTTTTATTTCTCTCATTAAATATCGTTTTTTTTTTTTTTTTTTTAAAAAATTGAAAATTATTTGTTTTATTAAAAAAGATTACTTTATTCCACTTTCGGAAAAATAATTTTTCTTTTATATCTATTCTAGATAAGTGAAAGAAAAAAAGATATTTGTTTGTGAATATTTCATTCAGAATAAAATAATTACTAATCATACTTGTATATATATATATATATACACCTATATCAATGATTCTTTACTTTTTTTACCGCGGCACACTTTTAACGGTTTAAAAATTTGGCGGCACACAAAGAAAAATATAAATGTTAAAGTTTACCATATTGAAAAAAGTGGTCCCAAAAACGGTTTATTTATTAAAACTATATTGGAAAAATTTAGAAAAAAAAGTCGGAAATGTTTAAGAACCTAGTCCCAAAAACGTTTTACCGCGGCACAGTGGTTGAGAATCACTGCCCTATATATATAATTTATTATACATTTAAAAGATTTATTTTATTTTGCTACTGATTGTGAGTATCTACATATAAGTTATGTTTGTTATTGATTAATAGAAAAAAAATTTAATCAAATTTATCTTTATTATCTTAAATAATGAAATATGTACAAGTATAAATGAAAATTTATATATCTAAATGTTATATAGAAATTAAATTTTATTAAAAATTCCAAATTAAATTGAAATATAGGTACATATACATATGATATATATTTATTTGTGTTAAATAGATTGTAGAGAACTCGTAAAAATTAAATAAATAATAACATTAAACAAAAAAAAAAATGAGATGAATCTTTTAAAAAAATAAAATAAATAAATAAATCCGTATCTTTTTAAATTTGCCGTCTTTTAAATGGCAACACTGCTCCTGTCAGCAGGTAACTAGGTAACTATCTAGCTGAAATTGTAACTAGCTGGGTCTTTTAGTTTTTGTTTGACATATTACATTAATAGAAGACTACCTCTTGATTGGAGAATAAAATGGAAAAAAAGTGAATTCCTATGAAAATTCATGAATTAGCATACGAATTGCTCCCTCAACCGCCCTATAAAACGGCTAAGGTGTTATGAAGAACCTACAACGATTAGAAAGGGAGCATTATGATGAATATTAATAAGCTTTTAAGTTAATGTTATACTTTGCACTATTCCATCTACATATAATGAAATGGAAGTCCTATTTTTAATGAGCAGAACCTACACAATAGGTATTTGTCTTTTTTAAGATTTTTTAAATACAATTGAAAAATTTTAATTTAAAACTTATAATTGTTTAATTACTTTTTAAGTAAGTATGAGTGAGAGTTAATTATAACAGCAGGTATATAGGTTACCTAGAAAATAATCAGTTTAAATTTAGATCGGTGCCAAATTTAGAAAATATACTAAAATATTCTGCAATAAACAAAACAAACCGTCCGTCTCTATCGAATACAATTTATATCTATGTACCAACATTCAAAAAAAAAAAGAAAAAGAAAATGTTCTACGAGTAAACTATTTGCATCTACTTTTCCAAAATGAAATCACTTATTGATTCACTCTTTATTATTAGTTAAGTATAATCTCGTGCATACATTATAAATGCATATTTTATTAAAAATTTATATATTCCATTTTATTTATTTATTTTTTTTTATATATGTTTTGTTACAAAACAAAACAGAAAAAAAAACAAAAGAATAAAAAAAAAATTCGTTGAAATTAAAATACAAATATGTAAATAAATGGTAAATTATTATTTATAAATTTATATATATATATATGAGTTGAATTACAAAAACAAAAACATTCCTATGAAAAATTAAAATTAAGACCCTAAAAAATAAATATATAGTTTATAAAGAGATATCTAAATAAATTATATATTCTATTCACTCTATTCAAATTATTGAATTGTATATGTAATAGAAATGGTTTTTGTTAACAAAAAAAAATAAAATTTTGAATTTCAAAAAATAATTATTTTTAATTAATTAATAAAAAAATAATTGTTATGGTTTATTTTTATGATATTATAAGTGTAATATTATTTATTTAAACGAAAAAATATTATTTATTTAACACGTTCCCGCCGGCTCCATAATTTGTCTATTTATTTTATTGTGGCGGCATGAGCCACCGGTGGTACACGTGGTAACACGTTCCTGCCGGCATGTAAACGAAAAATATTATTGGAGAGGAGATTTCAATCATTCATTTTTAAAAATAAGCTTGGACAATAGGAAGAAGCCACTTGACTAAATTAGACGAAATATATAAATATTTAAGTAAATAACTTAATTCGTTATGTGTATCAGTCATCGACACCAAAACCGTGTCTTGAATCTCTTATCAAAACGAATAATACTTATTATAGGTAGGTAGTATGATAAAAATTAAAATAAAACTTAATATATATTTTTATATACATACAATTATTTATTTTTTCCTAGATATAATTATTGTATATGTATTTTTGCATATAATTTTTTTTAAGTATTATTATCTTAATATTATATAATCATAAATATTTGATATAAAAAAATTATTTAATTAATTAATTTTTTAATTTTCATATATCCAAACCGAACCAACCCACCTCCGTCTTCGGAAATTAGTGAGGCCCTCTGCAGGTCAAATGAATAAAACATGGTAGCTAAATAGAATATCAATATATTTATATGCAAATTTTAATAATTTTTTATCTCGTAAGCTAGATGAGACCGAGAAATATTGTATAAGGAAAGTTTCTTTTGGAATTTTAAAAAAGGAATCCACTGGCAAAATTTCATCCAAATCCCTGAAGTTCCCCGTTTTGTAAACAATTACCACTCAAAAAAATATAAGTATCCGAGTATATTCTTGTACTTATAATATAAGTAAGTGGAAAGAAAAGAAATTGAAGAGTGTGGTTGGTTGGTGAATGAAGAGTAGAATGAAGGAAGAGAAGGAAGAGGAGCAGGAGGAGGAGTAAGGTAAATCATTCCATTTGTGCTTACCAAAAGCTTTGGAATGAATACTAATAATATTCATTCCATCGCTCATCTCCCTCACTCTTTTTTTTCCACTTGGAAAATTTTCAACTCCCTAAGGAAGCATTAAGGGGACAATTTTTTTTTTTTATAATATTCTTTTTTTCTGAGTTAAATTGCATTTGAATATTCTTTATTTTATATATATATATAACGAGTATATCCCCTTCAGTGTTAACCAAAAACTAACCAATTTTAATCTTATTGTACGGTATTTTTCTATTTAAACGTTGTATTGAGGTTTTAATTAACCTCTTCTTTCTTCTCTCATACAATCAAATACCTAATTATATAATATATTTTATTTTAATTTAATTAAACACTAGCCGCAAAGAGCGCCTTCGGTGTTACATAAAACATTCATAAATAAAGAAATAAATAAACAGAGGAAATATTAAAAAAAAAAATGAATGAATGATTTTTTTTTCTTACCGTTAAGATTTGCTGCGTCAATGAGTTGTGCGGCTGTAAGCACCGCAGCGAGGGTGCGCCAAACGACAGCAGGCCGCATCGCGTCGTCTCAGCCACAGGGCATCACCAGACACACACACACACACACACACACAGACAGACACAGCTTCCACCTTCCACACCCTCAACCCACGTAAACCATGGAAGAAGATGTCGATGTTTTCTCTCTGTAAACATACACAAACAAATTATTTAAAGTTTTGGTGGCTGTTTTTATTTATAAGGGAATTTTGTAAATAAAAAAACACATATTGATATTTTTTTTATTGTAAATTTATTCAAAAAAATACACAACGTTTCGATTGCAGTGCAGTCGCTTGATAACGATTGCAGAAGTAGCAATCGAAACGTTGTGTATTTTTTGTATTTTTTTGAATAAATTTACAATAACAAATATCAATATGTGTTTTTTTTTACAAAATTCCTTTAGAAATACACAAACAATATTTTAAAAATATGTTAATTTAAAATAAAAAAAAACGCTAATTGTAATTAATTAATTATTTTTTTTTACATACAAGAAAGACACTTATTCACTATAATAACTACAATTTCCCTCTTTTTTTTTGTTTCTATACTGAAATATACTCGTATCTATTGGATGTAGTATGTAACAAATGTATGTAGATCTGTAGTCCTATCTACGAGGATGTCTGTCTCTTCATTCTTCCTGCCCGAAGGGTAAAAGGGATGTGTTCGTATGTTTTTTTTAGAGGCTTTACGAGTGGAGGGTTGCAAATATTCAAACTCATGAGAGACAAGCCCTTAAAATAGCATCGTCTCGTTTTTGGGAGACGAAAATCCGATAGAAAAGCATCTGGATTCAAAATATACGTATACTCAAAGAAGAGAGAAGAATAACTCCCTCAACATTCTCCAATTTTTATTTATTTTTTTTTTTATTTTTTTTGTTTTTTGTTTAAATCTTCACCTTCCCCCCCCCTTCCCATTATTTTATATATATATATATATGATTTATAAAAGGTTTTTGTTTGAAATTGTTCAAAATTGATTGGGCCATTTGCTATAAAAAAAAAATAGAATTATTATTTAAGAATAAAGAATAGTTTAAGTGAGATTATACATATAAAAAAAATCTGGAATGTCTCCAATCGACTATCTCGCAAATTTCAATTGGATTGATTAACACACACATATATATTATATTTATAAATTATAAATTTATTAAAATTAAATTATAAATTAAAATTAATAAATAATATATATTAAACCAGCGCATGTTTGGCTCTTTGTTGATGACTCCACGTCACCTGCTGGCGCGTGATTGGCAGTCAACGTGTTAAAGAATTTAAAAATTTAATTCCGGTACTTTCAGCAATTCAAACAAGCTGAAATTCTATACCAATAGCAGTTTTATACAATTTTTCATTCATGCGAAAAACTATCAAACATATATCTTTATTATTACAGCCAGTTAAGAATGAAAACGTGGTAGGTAATGACCCTCTTCCGGTTGAGCTACATTTCTCAAAAGTTGATAGAAAACTACGAATTTTGAATAAGGCCCATGTACCAAATTTCATGATTCTAGCTCATACCGTTTTTGCATAATCTTGTCTACATACACACACACACACATATGAACAAATAATATAATATATATAGATATTACATACGTGGACTATTCAAAAGAAAAGGTGAATTTTGAATTTTCTCGGGGTGAGTACATTCAATTATCGAATTTTTTTTTTTTTTGTTATATTGGTACACATATTTCTCATATGTTGACATTATCAGTCATTTTGGATTAGAGTTTGTTTTTAACAACTGAAAAAGTTTGTCACGTTTTGTGTGTTCTTCGATTTTTTACTTAAAAAAAAATAAGGAATACTACAAGGAAGTTATGAAAACGTTTGCGTGAAGCAATATGGCTCAAATGATTGGAATTGTGGATAAACAAATCATGGATTCTGCATCACGATAATGCACCTGCTCACACATGTTGTTCGTGATTTTTTGGCCAAAAACAACGCCGTAATTATGCCTCAACCACCGTATTCACCAGATTTGGTTGGCTACGACTTTTTCCTATTCCGAAAACTGAATAGACCAAGGAAAGGAAAGCGTTTTGCCACAATGGATGAGATAAAGTCGGAATCGAAAACGAGCTGATGGCCATACCGAAAAGCGCATTTCATAAGTGCAGAAGCGTTGGCATAAGTGCATTCTATCTGAAGGGAATTACTTTGAAGGGGACACAAAAAATGGATATTAATGAATAAATAAATACTTTTCGAAATATAAAGGTATTTTGTAAATCCACATATTGATATTTGTTATTGTAAATTTATTCAAAAAAATACACAACGTTTCGATTGCTACTTCTGCAATATACAAAATCCCTTATAAATAAAAACAGCCACCAAAGCTTTAATAATTTACTTTTCGGAATAATTCTCAAAATTCACCCTTTCTTTTGAACAGACCTCGTATTTATAGGCTGTGATGTGAATCACAAATGACTAGAAATGGTGAAGAAAGACAAACCAGAGAGAGAGAGAGAGAAAGAATTAATTAAATTTGTGGGCATTTGATTGTGAGTTTCCTAGAGACAATTGAAGAATAGAGAATAGAAAAAGTTGAATAATGGAGGTGGAGGATATCTTAGATCTCTAGAAAATAAATAAGCAAAACGAAAAGTCCAACATAGAATAAACAAATTAATATTAATTTCTATTATACAGTTGTAGTTTTACAATATAAAATAACTCTCTCTCTCACCACTCTCTTTAAATTTCTTTACACATATGATTTATTCATTCATTCATTCAATAGTGCCGGGCAACGTTGGACAGCACCTCCTTCAATACAAAATATTATAAATAAAGTCTTTAAGTATTATTCTGAAATTTATTATGAATTTTAGAATAAAAAAATTAATCTTAATATGTTTGTTTTTTACTATCTCGCCAGAGATAGTATACGATCACGAAAATTTTCGATGTTGAGATTTTGATGTTTTTATACGTTTTGAAGGTTCCTTGAATCATTTTCACTAAGGTTGAAAAAAATGTCTGTCTGAGTGTGTGTATGTGTGTATGTGTGTAGACAAGAATACTCAAAACGGTTTGAGCTAGAATCATGAAATTTGGTATATGGACATTATTCAAAATTCGTAGTTTTCTACAACTTTTGAGAAATGTAGCTCAACCGGAAGAGGGTCATTACCTACAACGTTTTTATTTTTTTTCCTCTAAAGTGACCGTAAAAATAAAGATATATGTTTGATAATTTTTCACATTATTAAAAATTGTATAAAACTGCTATATATAGAATTTCAGCTTGATTGAATCGCTGAAAGAACCAGAATTAATTTTTTAACACGTTTACTGGCAATCACGCACCAGCACGTGACATGGTGCCATCAATAAAGAGCCAAACACGGCAAAATAATTTTAATTTATAATTTAATTAATTACATTTAATTTACATATTATATATATTATTTAATCGAATTCAAATTGCGAGACACTCCAGATTTTTTTCATTAAATTCTGTTAAAATGTATAGCTATTGTTCCAATAGAGGTATAGTAGAATATCTGATAAAATTTCATTGTGATCGGTCCAGCCAATTCTGAACTAAGAATCATTTCTTTTTAAACTATGAAAACAATCTACCAAAAAAAAATTAATATTATTTCAAAGAATAAATTAATACTATACATAATTTTTTGAATATATTATATTTGCAAATTACCATATACTTATTATAGTATTAAGTACTATATCTGTATTTATTTATTTATGTGTTTATTTTAGATTTTTCTTTATTATTCAAAGAATATCAAATGAATATCATTTCACCTTATATTAAGTAATTGAAGTATATAAAGTAAAATTTATATAACTTCTCGTATGTGTACATGTTTATGAATATGAAAAATGTTATTCAAATCATAATTAATAAATATTTTCATAGAGAAAGTTTATTAATTGAATAACTTTGCTTAATTAATATTTATAATTAAAAAGATATTATTATTGGCTATATTGTACAATATAATAGGTGCTAATTACCTGTTCGAATGTTCTCAGCAATTTTGGCGTCTTTTACTATTCACTGTTCAATGAATACTAAAAATCAAATTCTTTTATTTTATTTTATTTTAATATTTTAATATTATTTTTCAAAGAATTGGCCGAGTGAGTTGCTTATCGCTTTTCAATGAAATAAATAATATAAACAATCGAATTATTCTGGCTGTGCCCGTTTGCCTCCTGCATTTAGAAAATATATAATATCTTTTTTTTTATTTATTAATAATTAAATTGATAAAGAAAATAATTCATGTTATTTTTTCATTAGAAAAAGATCATTTATATATTTTTATAAATATATAAATATTTTCTTTTACAATTAGAGATTAGAAACAATTTTTTATTTTATATTATTTTGTTATTTATTTTATATATTATGATATTTTATAGCCTAAGTTTTTAATTTTTTTAATTTAATATGATAATATAAAGATATGTTGGGGAAACTCGAATAATAATAATAATTTTTATTTTTCAATATTATGTATTAATATAAACTATTATATTATTATAATAGGTTGTCAAATATCTCCCTTCCGCCTTTTTCGCGGCTATGTACAAAGCGCTACAGAGCTCGTATCTGGTAATACTATACATCATTTGAAAGGTCTTGACATAACCTACAAAACGACGCTATGCATGATTAGTTTGGATATTGTGTTCAACAGTTATAGACGAGTAAACATGGAGTTCACTAAAGCCGAAATTCGCGTTATTTTAAAGTTTCCCTTCGTTAAAGGCAAATCCGCTAGAGAAACGTTGCGTGAGATTAATGGTGTTTTGGGGATGATATTCTATCACTTCGAATCGCGGAGGAATGGTTTCGACGATTCAGAGCCGGTGAAAACGACACCATGGTTTTCCTGTATGTTTGGTGGGATTGGAAGGGAATCATCCACTATGAGCTGCTCCCTATGGCCAGACGCTTAATTCTACCATCTACTGAGAACAACTGGACCGTTTGAAGCAGGCGATCGACCAGAAGCGTCCAGAATTGGCCAACAGGAAGGGTGTAGTGTTCCACCAGGACAACGCCAGACCACACACTTCGTTGATGACTCGTCAGAAGCTACGGGAGCTCGGATGGGAGGATTTATCACATCCACCATATAGCCTGGACATAGCGCCAAGTAATTACCACCTGTTCCTGTCCATGGCGAACGCCCTTGATGGTGTAAAGTTAGACTCAAAAATGGCTTGAGAAAAGTGGCTGTCCGAGTTCTTCGCAAATAAGGAAGGGGGTTTCTACGAGGGGGGTATTATGAAGTTGCCGTCTAGATGGAAACAGATTATCGAACAAAACGGCGCATATTTGAACTAAATCCGATCACTGTAACACTTTTTATAAAGCATTGAATAAAGAGCAAAAAAGCGGAAGGGAGATATATTTGACAACCTATTATTATAGTTATTATTATTATTATTATTAAAATAAAATATTTAATTAAATATTAAATTATTGGATTTTTATTTAAATATTTAAATTATATATTTATATATATACACAGGCAACAGCCCAAAGATTAGTACAACCAACAAATGTCAATATTATTAAACGGGTTCAAGTAGTTTTATATATATATTAAATTTAATTAATTATAAGGACCATCTCCATATATATCTTATCTTATTATACTATAAAAAATGGTATATGGTGGTAGTTTTTTATATATGTTTATTTATGCACAAAAAATTAATTGACATAATTAATAATTTAATAAAATAAAATTTAATAATAAAATTTAATTTAATAAAATAAAATTTAATAATAAAATTTAATTTAATAAAATAAAATAATTTAATAAAATATTAAAATAATAAAAATTAATAAATTTGTAAAAAAAATATATAATACTTAAAAAAAAAATGTGCCTTTGCGAGTTTCGAACTGAGGGTGCAAAGTCATAAGATGGCGCGCTAGCTTGTTTAGCCATGAAACGGTATTGTTTGCAAGCCTCTTATAAGGGTATATATAAGATGTCAAATTTTCGCCACCAGCGCCTCTATGATCTAGTATGGTAACTAAACTATTTTTAATTAATTAGCATCTCCTGGACACACCTTACCAATTAGCGGTTTTATAAAGGAAGTCTGACATGCCCTGAGACCTACTGAATATACATAAAAAATTTCATAAGAATCGGTCCAGCCGTTTCGGAGGAGTATTTTTTCAAAGTTTTGTGACACGAGAATTTTATATATAAGATATATTTGTATTTTTGATATTAAGTATTAATTTATATTCTCTTAAATTATTTGAAATTGTTTCATATATTTTGTCGTTTATTTATTTTAAATAATAATCTCAATCTTAAATATTCATAATAATAATAAGGAATAATTTTTTTCAAGAACCGAGTTGCGGCTCGGTGAACCACAGGTACTTACTATCTATTACATAATAATATGTACTTACATAGTAATGTTACAATTCGGAGATAAAGATTGAAAATTGAGTATTAATTATTTATAATAATAATAATAATAATAATAATAATAGCCTTTATTAGTTCTTACATGTACAAAATCATATTAAATAGTAATATAAATACAATAATAATATTTACAAATTTATATACATTTTTTTTTTTTTTTTTTTTTTTTTATTTTTTTTATTTTTGTATGGAACTAGGCCCTTTTAGGGCATAGGCCTCTCCCAGTCTTTTCCATTTTGGCCTATCTCTTGCAATCTTCATCCAGTCTATTCCGACTTCTCTAATGAACTCTTTAGACCATCTATTTGGCGGTCTTCCTCGATTTCTGGTTTTATCCAATGGACACCATTCGGTAGTGATTTTTGTCCACCTATCGTTGTTCATCCTCGCCACATGTCCTGCCCATCTCCATTTCAACTTCCTTACAGCTATGTTGATATTTTCCACCTTTGTTTTCTTGTAAATATCGGTTATTCGTTGCTTATCCATCCTTCTCACACCAAGTATACTTCTTATCATACTTCTCTGAGTGGTTTCCAATTTTGTCGATATTTTTTCTATCATCGTCCATGTTTGTGAGCCATAAGTAAGTGTTGGTAAGATACACTTTTTAAAAACTTTTATTTTAGACGATATGTCTAGTTCTTTGTTTTTTAAGATAAATTTCAAGCCCCAAAACTTACCCCAAGATATTCCTATTCTTCTTGTTAATTCTTCATATGTTCTTGATTTATTAAAATTTAGTTTTTGACCCAGGTAAATTATTTCTTTTTTACATATGATGGGCGGTTCATTTTTTCCATAAGAAATATCTCTTTCGTCGCAATTTGTAATTATCACTGTTTTTTTGTTGTTGATTTTGAGGCCTATTTTTTTGCTTTCTTGATTTAATTCTCTAATCATACTTTTTATTTCCTTTTTTGAGGTCCCTATAACGACCACATCGTCAGCGAATCTTAGATTACTTAAATATCGTCCGTTCACTCTTAGGCCCCTCTTTTCCCATTTTAGTTGACGGAACACTTCTTCTAGAGCACAGTTAAATAACAATGGTGACAATGGATCCCCTTGTCTAACGCCTCTCTCTACAGTAAAGAAAGGTCCAGGATCATCAATAATAACTCTTGCCTGCGAATCCTCGTATATTTTTTTGATTAGGTTGGTATATCCAGTGTCCACACCTTGAGATATCATAGCGTGAAAGACACTCTCTTGATAAACCGAGTCGAAGGCTTTCTCGTAGTCTATGAACGCTAGGTAAATTTCTATTTTATATTCAATTGATTTTTCAATTATTTGATTTAATGTGTGCAGATGGTCGCATGTTGAATAGTTTTTTCTGAATCCGGCTTGTTCTACTGACTGCGAATTTGTAAGGATATTTTCCAATCGATTATTAATTAGTTTCATAAATATTTTTCCGATATTCGAAGTAATTGTTATCGGTCTGTAATTTTTAATATTCTTTGGATCACCTTTTTTAAATAAGATCATTATATTGGAAGTTTTCCATTGTTTTGGTATAATTTGACTTTTAATTATATTATTAAAAATAGATGTAAGTGGCTTTTTAATTAGTTTGATTGAGAGTCTCAATATTTCATTTTTTACACCGTCTATTCCTGGGGTTTTTCCTGATTTTAAATTATTAATAACGAATTCAATTTCACTTTCAATAAATAGAGGTATATTTATATTTTCATTTGGATGGATTAAGTTGTTGTTATGTTCCCTTAATATATTAGGATTACTGTATAGTTTTTTATAAAATTTGGTTGCTATAATTTTTATTTGGGTTCTATTAAATTTTTGATTTTTATTTTCATCATTGAGACTTGGAATTAATGTAATTCCCATGGATAGTTCTTTTTTTATTTTTTTAATAGAATTATATGGTTCTATATAATTTTTTATTATGTTATCATTATAATCTTTTAAATCTTTTTTTATGTGATATTTAACCAATTTACAAAGAATATTATGTTCGATTTTACCATTTATTGTGTTTCTTTTTATTTTTAATTCATTTCTTTGTTTTATTAGTTTTTTTGTATTTTCAGATAACTTGTGATTTTTTTTATATAATTCTTCGGATTTATCTTGCAACATTTTTATATTTTTTTCAAAAATATCGTATTGATCCTGTGTTTGTTGAATATTGAAGAAATTGATATTTTTAAGTTCATTTTCTACTTTTAAAATAATTTCTGTTGTTACATTTTGAATATTTATTATTTTCATGATTTGTTTATTGCATTTTGGATTTGGTCTTCCTAAAATTACACTCGAAGATAATTCTACCTTTATTAAACGATGGTCGGTGAAAAATGCAAATTTGTTATCAATTTCAAATTTACGTATCAAATTCATATGAGGAGATAGAATGTAGTCAATTTCGTTTTTATAAATTCCATTTGGAGCCATCCAAGTCCACTTTCTACCTGCTCTCTTCTTATAAAATGTATTTACAATTTTTAAATTGTTTGTTTGACAGAAGTGTACCAATCTAACTCCATTTCCATTTCTTTTTCCATAGCCATAAGGTCCGATGATCATCTTTTCTTCTTCTATTCTCTTTCCTACTTGGCTGTTGAAGTCTCCAATTAGAATTAATTTATTTTTAATATTATTACGGTATTCGTCTACAACATTGGCAAGCAAAATATAGAAGTCCTCGGTTGTTTGTTCATCAGCCTCCGCTGTTGGTGCATATACTTGTACGATTGTTATAGTACAATTGTTTTTATAGGCAAGTTTCAAAAGTGCTATTCTATCCGAAAAACCCCTAAACTCCACAATATATTTTTTCATGCTATTTTTTACCATGAAACCGACTCCCCGTCTTCCTCTTATCTGACCAATGTAATAAAAAATATAGCCAGATTTTCTTTGTAATATTTTTTCACCTATTCTCTTTACTTCTGACAGCCCCAAAATATCAATTTGAACACCCTCAAGAGCATTTTCAAGTTCGATTAATTTTTCCTCGTCTTTCAGGCTACGAACGTTTAATGTTGCTAGTATTATTTTTTCATATTTATTTTTATTATTTTTTTCCTTTGAATTATTTTTATTTAAGTTTCTATTTATATCTTTCTTTTTAAATGAAATCTTTTGTTTTAATTTATTATTTTCAGTATTATCATTAATTCTATTAAGGTTAGTATGGTCGAAAATATTATGAATTGGGAGGTTTTGGTCGGTTATGCCCGAGTTGACCAGACTTACTGGGCAGGAGTCGAGATTTTGAGTATTTTTTTCTTTCAGATGTTCTAAAGACCTAGCTCCTATGATCATTTCCTATTCATCGTCATCACTCTCGTCAGGCTTTTGGGACCCATCACATTTCTCTATTTTATTATAAAATGATGTTATTTTGCCTTCATTTAGTCTAATTCTTTTTTCTTTATTCTCTATTTTATCATTCAATTTATCATAAGTTGAACTATTTTTAGAATTTTCAGGAGAATTTCTTAATGCTCTTTTTTTAATATTTCTATTTTTATTCGATTCATTATCAAATTTTTCTATAATAAGTTGATCGTATTTTAATATGGCAAATTTGCCTTCCTTCCTTGCCTTTATTAATTTAGGAATTAATTCTTTCCTTCTAGCCAATACATCTTTGGGAAAATCATCAGTAATGTAATACTTCGAATTTTTAAATTTTTTATTATTTCTGAGGATAATTTTTTTATTTCTCAAAGACAGCATGGATATTAGAACTGGTCTTGTTTTATTTTCTGAGGGGCGTCCTATGCGCTTTATAATATTAATATGTTCAATATTAATCTCATTATTGGTTTTTTCTTTAACGATTGATATCACCTTATCCTCCAGTTCGCCAGGATGTTCCTCGTCTTCATCCAGCCCATGTAATATAATGTTTTTTAATTTATTTTCATGTTCCATTTTCCTCATTCTTTGTTCAAGTTCGACTAATCTTTTTTCAAACGTTTCGAATTTTTGTTCTACCAAAGAGAATAACTTAGTTTCAAGATGTTCATTATTCTTTTTTATTATATTTTTAATATCATCCTTCCACTCTCTTAAGAAATTCAATAATTCGGTTTTTTCCATTATTTTCCTCAAAATATTATATAAATGAGTCTCCTACCTGACAAAGTGAGAAAAGATAAGCAGATGTCCCCACTATAAGTTTCGGCAGCTCTCTCGAAATGCGTCCGTTCAGCTTGGACTCTCGCACTCGACTCCA